>JAQIXI010002464.1:0-10264 GCA_034700165.1 Galumnidae sp. Gr-Ori-00277
TAATAGAGTTTAAGGTATGGCTAAGTTTAAGCAATAGTTGAGAATTATATGGCAGTCAGTCATAGGACTGCCTCAATTTAATGAAGCAAGCAAATGCAACAATTAAATAGGATGCAACCAAATTATCTATAATAATGGAAAATTCTTATGAGAAAATATATAATTACACCAGGAATGGCATAAGAAACATACCCTAGAGGGAAGAAATGTTTTTGATTCTGGGTAAACATCGACAAATCTAATGCTTGTACATATATGTAATGTTAAAATGTTAAATTTTTAAGGTATTTTGCTTAATTTTTCTCCATGGATATAATTTTCGAATAACCAAATTAAACAAACCCCTTTCACCATCTCTGAATAATACTTAATATCTCTTACTTTAAAAGTTATGATAACTTATCTACAAAAGAATGCAAAATAATTGAATAAAGGTTACACGGAAAAATTTTTATATAAGAAATCATTTTATTTTACAGTTATTCTAATTGAAAATAATTCAAATTTTGTTTTATTATAAATTTTATTTTTGTTTAGATAATTTTCAAAAAAATTTTACAGATAAACTGTAATATTTGATGTTTTTCATTAAATAAAATAGACATAAATAATAGCCGATTATAAAACAAATATCAATGAAAACACTTAAACTTTGAAAGATTAATTTTATCCTCTTAGTTACCAGTAAAATTATTATATCTATATAAGAAGCCGTTTCTTTAATTGAAATATTTTCCATAAAAAGGTTTCAACAAATGTTATGAATATAATTATAATTATTCTAAGTTGTGTTTAACTTGTATTTTTTTAATAAAATGAACAAACTTTTAAAGCGATTCAGTATTTGTGACGATATTTTTGATGATTTGAAACAAGAAATTAAATTATTTCACGTCTTCAATGACTCAAAAGGATTTAACCTGTTAATGGTTACAAAAACCGATAAAGTATATTCTTACGGTTCTAACGCTTTTGGTGTATGTGGTTTCGGTCATAAGAAGAAAATAATTAAACCACAAGAAATAGAAGATTTATGTCATAAAGATATTAAAGAGTTTTTCATAGGAAGTGATTATGTTTTAGCTTTGAGTAATAATGGAGATTTATATGGGTGGGGTCGCAACCATTACGGACAATTGGGTCGAGGATTGTATAATGATTTTAAAGAGTATCTAAAGCCCAATAAGATTTCATCTCTAAATGTGAGTATTATTTTAATAGAAATAAAGAAATTTAAATTCAATTTCATTTAAAACCAAGAATGTAATGGATATAAGTTGTGGTTCAGAACATGTTCTGACGTTAACATCTGATGGAAAAGTTTATGGATGGGGTAATAATTGTAAGGGACAGATAGGGTGTGGCGAAGAATTTGAACAAAGAATAGATGCATTTAAAAAATTAGTTCTAAATCCAGCCCAAATACCTATATATCAACACTCAATTCGTTCAGTCTTTTGTTGTTTTGATTCATCCTTTGCACTGACATCTGATGGAAAAATATACAGTTGGGGTTCGAATTATTATTGCGAATCAGGGCATGACGTCGAGGATAGAGTAATATCAATACCGAAACTTATTGATATCTCTGAAATTAAAAGTGTCTGTTCTTCGCGTTTTATTACGTATTTTCTTACTTTTGATGGATGTATTAAATATTGTGGAGAATTTGAAGAAAATAATAAAAAATTTATACAAAAAGTACCAAAACTTTTAGAGAACGAAAGGAAATTTTCAACAATTTATTCAATTTATTGCAATAAAAAGGATCAGTTATTCAAATTAGTTTCTGTTTCTTCTAAAGAACTAATCTTTGAATTAGATGGAAAAGAATTTAAGCAAATAGACGACAAACAGTTTTTTGATTACTATTGTAATAATTATGGAATTACTTATAAAACCGTTATTTTAAATTGTTTTCAATTTGGAAAATTATATCAAAGTGTTGATTTATTGGGTCAAGGAGGTTTTGGGAAAGTCTATAAAGTAAAAGATTATTTTGATGAAACGGTTGCAATCAAACAAATAAATATTGAAGGTTAGTATTTTATTTCAAATATTCCTTTAAGATACAACCACTGAATAACGTTTTATCAAATTCTGTCAAATACATATATTTTGCACTCAAGTGAACTTATCTTTTCTTTTCTCAAACATTTATCTAGATTTGACTAGCAAATAATATATTTCACTTTTATAAAAAAAAGTGAATGAATGAGTATTAAAAGTTGGTTAGAAAAATCTTACATTTTTTACAATTCCCTACAAATAAAATACAAGAATCTAGAATTAATAAATAATATAATTACATGTATAAACCCCTATGGTGAAAATTATTTTTTATTTCAACTAGAATATAAAGAGGATATAATGGAAAAGATGAAAGAAGTTGAAATTTTATCCCAATGCAATCCTGAATATGTGGTTCAATATTTTGATCATTGGATTGAGAAGAACTTTCTTTACATTCAAATGGAATTTTGTTACGGAAACCTAAAAAATTTTATTCAACAAAAACATGAATTCTTCAATAGACAACCTGAAGATCCAATGGATTGTATAGAATATTTTGTTTCATGTCATATGTTTAAAGAATTACTAGAATGCGTACAATACTTACACGAATCAAAACCTCCAATAATGCACAGGGATTTAAACCCAAATAATATATTAATTCTTGAAAATCCTAAAAATGGAAGATTTTTCAAATTATGTGACTTTGGATTAGCAAAGTTTTCTGGAATAACACTTCGATCACATACAGGAGATCAGGGCACAGCACATTATATCGCTCCTGAAATAAAGAATTCGCGATATAATTATAAAGTCGATATTTATAGTCTTGGAATTATCGCAACTGATTTGTTTAACATAAATTTTTCATGGTATAAATTATTTTTTGTATTCTAACCTTTTACAAATTTTATTTATTTAATAGTATTGGAAATATTTTTGACAAAATTGAAGGAAACAAACGAAATCAATTACTTGATAACGTTAAAACAATGATGTTACCAGAATCCGATAAACGCCCAAGTTGTATTGAATTATTAAATACATTTTCAGAATGGTGTTTATCAGATAAAAATTTAACAAATTTAGAAAATATTAATAATAGTGGCGACACACTTATTCTAAAGTTTATCCAAGCTAAAATTTCTTCTGAAATTTTAGAGAATTTCAAAGTGAGTTTATTTTATTAATTTTTATTAATTAATATTTTTAATAATAATGTATTTTTATTATAAAGGATAAACATATAAATTTTTCCCAAAACTTCAATCAAATTACAAGTATTGATAATATTATGTAATGATTTTTTAATCAGTCAATGTTATTATAATTGAAATATAAAAATTTGTATTCTATAGAACAAATAGAAGAATCCCCATAATAAATTTTAACCAAACAGTCAAAATTTTTGCAATAAACAAAGTCGAGGGAAAATCAAATTATTCTCTCAAAATAAATGAGTTAATGAAACATTTGGAACCAGTTAAGAATATGGAAATAATGGTAATCGCAATGGTTGGAACTTCAAGAAGAGGAAAATCCTTTCTTCTTAACTATATGTTGCGTTTTCTTGAAAATTACAAGAATATCGATGGTTGGATGGGTGACGGAAAGAAGCCTCTCGAGGGTGAGATATAATTTTTTAAAATGTCTTATAAGCAAGGGATTGTAAAGGAAAGGGGTATTCCAATTTATTCTTAATGGAAAAATCTTGAATCAACCATCTAGGTATTTGTAATTTTAATATTAAACCAATTGACAAGCAATTGATTTGTCGAGGTTGTTACGTTGTTAGGTTGATTAATATCGAAAATTTTATAACATCTATTTCATCGGTTACTTTCGATATCATGGCTTAAATATGTTGATAATTTTGAGAATTTTATTGTAAATTTGAAGGGTTTGGATGGAAATCTAGTGACGAACCGCAGACTTTTGGTTTATGGCTTTCAAAACCGTTTATATTAGAGAAATCAAACGGTAAAGAAATAGCCGTACTTTTAATGGATACACAAGGTTTGTTTGATGATTCTCATGAGGAGAGAGATTGGTCTACGATTGTGGGCATTAGTTTATTGGTTTCTTCTTGTCTTATTGTCAATGAATTTACTAATATTTCTGAAGTCGTTTTATCAACTCTAAACTCATATATAAATTATGGTTTAAAAGCTGTTGAAAACAATAATGAAAAAAACAAAAGTATTCCCTTTCAAACTCTGGTATTTATTAGATTATTGATAAATATATTTAAATGGTTTATTTTTAAATTAAAGTTATTTTTGGTTCGTGACTGGAATATATCAAATAATTATAAGTTTGAAATGAGTGGAGGAAAACAATACCTCGAAAAGAAATTATTATTATCTGATAGACAATCACTTTCAGCACAAAATGTGCGCAAAAATATAAAAAAATGTTTTAGAGATATCTTATGCTTTCTTATGCCTTTATTTGGTGAAGCGATGGAAGATGAAAATTTTAATGGATCACTCGATCAGTTAAGGGACAGATTCAAAGAATATCTTAAAGAATTCATATCAACCTTATTAAACCCGGAACAATTAATCCCTAAAATGATGGAAGGCATCCCCATAACTGGAGAAGATCTTATTCAACGATTCCAATTACTAACAGAAGTGTTTAATAGAAAGGTAATTCCAGAAAGTCAAGATTTAATTGAAGTGGAGGCAAACTTATTCGATAATGTCCTTGTTAGAAAATTAAAGGTCTGTGTTATTTTTAACTACTATTAATTAGTAATAATATTTAATTTTTATTGTTTAACTAGGACAATCATTTGAATGAGTTATATTCCTTTATAAATTTGAAACCGTTTGTCTCAAGGAAAGCATTGAGTAAGCATAATGAAATTTATAAAGGAGAAACTATTAAAGAATTCGTGTCCTCAAAGAAATTAAATAATCCCAATATACTTAATGACTTAAAAGATATTTTGAATACAAATTATGAAATTATTTGTAAAAAGAATGAAGAAAAAAGGGATGGATTTATGAGAAACACAAACGATATATGTAAACAAGAATTCATCGATGCTCTAAACAATATAATAAAAGGGAATAATTTTCTCGATCCTGAAAATTTAGACTTAAATTTTAGAGATCTTGAAAACAATGTATTCAAAAAATATAAAGAATGCTTTTATGATGAAGATGAAAATTTTTTTGAAAAAGGTTTCTTTGAGGTATGACTATTTATTGAAGATAAAATTATATTTTCTTATTAAATAATTTTACATTATTTTTTAGTTAAAGCAGTTTATTTTTGAATCCGAAAACTCTGCAAAATTTAAAAACTATAAAAATATTAAGGATTTTGAAAAAGTTGAAAAGAAATACATTGAAAAAATATTAGAATTTTATGAACAAAATATGGAAAATTTATTGAATGAAAACAATTATTTAGATATAAAACAGTTTAGAGAATCAGAAATTAATGTCAAAATAAAAACTGATGCAGAATTTAAGAATATTTATGATTTTGGAAATAAATTAATTAATGAAAGCTTTTATTCTGAAGTGAATGAAAAATTTAAAAAATCCAAAACATTTTTCAAAGAAAAAAATAAAGCCAAATGTCCTGAAATTATCGAAAAAATGGCAAATCTTATCCAGACTTTTATAAATAACTATAAAAAAGAGATTAATGAAAGTATAAATTCTATATGTTGTATGGAAGACCTAGAAAAGTTACATCATGTAGTCTTGAATAAGTTAAATAAAGATATGGAAAAAAGAATTCCATTTAAGGTTCAATTTTTTATTGAAAAGTATATGAACAATTTCAATATAGAAATTAATTACATCTATAGAAGCTATAGAAATCAAATAAATGACAATTTAACCACAAAAAAAATTATAAATGAACGGGTTTTTAAATTACCTGAATATCTTCAAAGATCTTCAAAAGTTCCTAATCATAAAGAACCAGATTTAAATATATTGGATTCAAATGAGTCCAAATTAAATATACCGATCCTTAAAGCACCACTCTACCAAGTAAATTTAATTAAAAAAATTTCATAAAAAAATTAAGTATTTCGTTTACTAGCATATGAATTACGCAATGGGGGCCACAACAAAAATGACACTGCAAGCATTTGAAAATATTTTCAAGAATTAGTATAAAGACATACCAGAGATGTCAAATAGGGTGTATTACACGTATACTCCCCCCTGGAGAGAAAAGTGCAAAATATGGCTGTATATAGTAAGAAAAGTGACAGAAAACAACATAAATGCTTTGAAACGTTGAAAAACGTGTTTTAAGAGTCACGTTTTTTAAACTTCAAATTTTGAAAAAATCATTTATTGTCAGAATGTTTTAGTTTTTTTTTGCTTCGGAAATGATAAAATACGTTAAATATAATTGTTTTATATGTATTTATAAGATAAACACCTAATATTCGATTTTTGTTATTTTTTATCGATTTTGAAAATATCCTCACTAATGCTCCTGAGCAGAGAACAAAATATCCCTTAGGAACATCTGGGATCGAGTTAATTTGACATCCCTGCTAATACCCAAATTATCATAGAGATATTCTACATGTTATTTGTATAATATTTTAAGGAATAATTGATTTTCAAATGTTTCCTCTTATAAATTCATAGAATATAACTAAATATTACTAAATATAAAGAAAATTTAATTTTTTTAAAATTCTTTTTATTATCTGAAAATGTTGCATCACTTGTTCATATTTATTGTTTCGATTTTGCTTTTTATGTAAATAAACTTTATTGTCTTTAAAAATTTACCCACTGTTTTATTTCTTTCTTTTAATGCTTTTGAAATTGAAAGTATTTAATAACTTAAGTTTAAAACTCAAAATTAAATAAATATGAAATGTTTTTATTGTAGTTTTGTTGAAAATATTTATTATAATTTCGCAATACTTTTGTTGTTAAATATAAAAAACTATTCTGTTGTCTTTAAATATTATAAATATTATGTTTGAAAATGGTTATATATAAATATATTAGATATTTTATATTATTTTAGAAAAAACAATGTTTTTGAGTCAAGGCTTATAGCCATTACATTTAGAGCATTATATATTTTTATAATTATTCATTTACTAACATCAAGTGAAATATAAACCTCTTTGTCCTCTCCTTACTAGCAAAAAGAGTAAAATTTCATGTTAATATACAAAGAAATATTTTCGGGTTATTAATAAAAACTTTCCAGTCCTAAACTTTACTAATAAAAAGATTGATCTCTAAAGAGATACAAAACCTCATTGTCTTTTCCATTACTGACAAGATGCTTAAAATTATCCTTTGATATTCAAATAAATATTTTTACTTTACTAAAAAAGCTTCCTTTATAGCAAAAACAAATAACAAATGACTTAAATGATGTTTTATAGCCATTTAAAAAAAATTAAAAATACACCCTTCTTTGATCTACTATCCCGAAAAGTATTATAAGCCCTTGTCAAATGGTCATCATCAGTGATGCTAATGTAAACTCTTATCAATAAACGGTATAAATTAAATAAAGGACTCAAATATGTTGTGTTCCAGAATCTTATAGTTAAGAACGAATGCTAAATGAAATATATCTCCGATTGGGCCAAACCATTGATAATCACTAAATAGTTTTTTGTGCCGTCGATGGTATTCATGCCTTCCGTTGAGATAATAATATTGGACTCAAAATATTTGTATTTTTTCTCCAGAACTTTTAAATAGATTTAAAACAAACTTTCGATAATCAGTTCTGATTAGGGTGGCCATCCGTCCTCTATTTCAGTCGACAGTCCACTATTTCGACTGTCTGTCCATTAAAAAATATTAGTTTTCAAATGGAAAATAATGATGTGTCCCCTATTTTTAATTAGAAAAACTTTAGTTTAAACTAACTATTCTCAGTCTGAGAGGTCTGGGATGTTTTTCAGCATATTGTAGGGGTTGGAATTCTGAGCTGGGTTAAAACCACTATCTTAAATAAATTGAAAATTTTATATACTCATGAATAATCATTGGTTTTATTTTAATAATCATTAGTCACCGGTTTAATTTTATTGTACAGTCTTTTAATAAAGTCCATGTTCAACTCTGTATTAAAATTTTCAAATTCACTAGTAATAGCAATGTTAAAGTATATTGTGATTAATGAGTTGAGGTATGGGCTTTATTTAAAGACTGTACATGAAAATGAGACCTGAATCAAATTCTTTGTAGTGATAACCTTTATTCATGAGTATATAAAATTTTCAATTTATTTAAGATAGTGGTTTTAACCCGGCTCAGAATTCCAACCCCTACAATATGCTGAAAAACATCCCAGACCTCTCAGACTGAGAAAAGTTAGTTTAAACTATTTTTCACTACATTTGCGGAGTAATAATGTAGTATATAGAATCGTTTTTCTCCCACCCACCCACCCGCCCGCCCGCCTCCCCCGCTTTTTGTTTGCAATGGACATTTGCAGAGATTAACGTGTAATTCATTGCCTTTTATTAGTAACGGGAGGGGACAGGAAGCCTTTTGCTAGTAACGGGAAAATATTTCTCTGAATATTAACGCGTAATGTCGGGAAGAACTGAGTCGGTGGGCAATATATTTTAAGGGGTCACATTTACCCAAAGTCCTAATAGCATATACTGGCTATCCTGGCTAGTCCAGGACTCACCCATTTAGCCCAGGCACAGGCTCTACAAGCCTGGCCTTCCCAACACTAATTTGGCAAGACTCCTAACGAGTCCTGACCACTAAAGAAGCCCAAAGACAAGATCAGGAAACAAACACTCACTCAGGTTTGTTGTGTATCCAACAGTTGCGAGCGGACAACCATTGAAAGCGACCAACGTCTGGGAGAGTGTCCAACGGTCTGGACCAACGACTGTATGAACCAACGGTTGAGCCAACGACTGAGAGCCAACGGTTGAGAACGTCAACGAGCCAACGGCTGAGAGCCAACGACTGAGTGAGCCAACGGTTAAGAGCGTCAACGACTGAGAGACCAACGACTGCGAGTGTCAACGGTTGAGGATCAACGACTGAGAGTGTCCAACGGTTGAGAGCGTCTAACGAATGAGTCCAACGGTTGAGCCAAACGAGTAGAGTTCCAACGGTAGAAAGCGACGACCAAAATGAAGGCACACAAAGACTTTGTATAAAAACTCTTTATTAAGCACTTCTTAAGAGAGAGTACAAAACTGTTCAAAGAACAAGTGTTGTTTTCGGTCTGAAAGCCGTCTCCTTATATACCCAGTTGGGGGGAGCCGGTTTTCAAACAAGTCTTACAAAAATTAACATAATTTTCACATTAAAATTCTAACTCTACATTGCTGTATAACATTTCAGTGCATTTTAAGTTTCTATTTTTAGCTTATTTCCCGGGAATCCCTTTCGTTATCAGTTAAGTGCCGGGAGTTCCCTTCGTATTCCATTTAAGTGCTGGGAATCCCCTTCTTTTTCCACTTAAGTGCTAGGAATTTCCCTTCGGTACCAGTCTGTGTGCGTCACATGCTGTACACGTGCTGATCTCATGTTGTGCACCTGTAATTCGTTTAGCACTGACAAAGGCAGGGAGACCGGTTTTGTTAATAAAACTAGTAATGAGTCATTTGAGTCTCGGGACTGAAGCGTTACCCTCAAAGTGAGTAGTGATAGAATAAGCGACTTTATGAGTAATCCTGCATATCAACATTTTCTATTAATAATGAATTCATATAATTAGTGTACTTTTGTACTAGTGTTCTCGAGTG
Source organism: Galumnidae sp. Gr-Ori-00277 (assembly GCA_034700165.1). Classification (NCBI taxonomy): domain Eukaryota; kingdom Metazoa; phylum Arthropoda; class Arachnida; order Sarcoptiformes; family Galumnidae; species Galumnidae sp. Gr-Ori-00277. The sequence continues at coordinate 9,752 of JAQIXI010002464.1, forward strand.
CTCGAGCCCTAAACTCGAGATCTCCCTAAAACTCTAAATTAGTATTGCCAATAGCTCAAGCCCTAAAGACCGAGCTTTAAATTAGTGATGGCTCAAAACTCGAGTACAAAATTAGTGATGACTCAAAACTCAAGTACCAAATTAGTGATGACTCAAAACTCGATCACTAATTTAGTGATGGCCCTAAACTCGAGACCAGAGATATAGTTGATATGAATATGGATTTAAGTGTCGCATACAATATATGTATAACTATCAGTAACATATTGGCTTATGTTAGTAAGGGAAGGACAGGGAGGTTGATGGCTCTCTAGAGACCATTTTATTTATTAATAACGGGAGAGGACAGGGAGGCCTTTTTCTAGTAACGGTCATGTATTTCTTTGAATATTAACGGCTAATTTAAACTCTCTTTGTTAGTAAAGGAGAGGACAGGGAGGTTGATGGTTCTCTAGAGACCATTCTTTTTATTAGTAACGGAGGGGACAGGGAGGTCTTTTACTAGTAACGGGA
>JAQIXI010002465.1:0-10262 GCA_034700165.1 Galumnidae sp. Gr-Ori-00277
TTTTATCAAAAAGTTTTTTATCCAATCGAGTCATTCCTCTGACGCACTCCGGAGGAGATAATATTCTCGTATTTGTGGACATCTTTTTAAATAAAACCACTTTTGAATTGTTTTTAAAACAATTGAACTGAAATTATGAAACCATTATTCATAAAACAAGTGATGGAAGAGTGAGACAAAAATCAATAGAAATGAGAGGAAAAATAAACACCAAATTTATATCTAATCGGATGTCAAATAAATAGCACTTGAATTGAGTGAATCACGAGTTGACTCAATTGATTCACGAATTAATCTTTTTCTCTTACTTTTAAACATTTAAAAGTATTTATTACTACAAAAGCTATCAATTGTCAGATAATTTTGTTTAAAAATATCTTAAATTTAATGTTTGATTAGTTATACTTACAATTGATTTCAATGATAACATTAATGGTTTGAATTTGGATCAAATCAGTGGAAAGTATGTCAGAAAACCTCGTGTCCAACAAATGTAAATAAATGGGTGTTTCGTATGACTCATAACAATAACGTCAACACAAATAAACACTTTTTATGTTATTTTGTCGAAAGTGGTCTCAAAGTTGTGGACATTTCTTATGTATTGTTACTGTATTTTTGCGACAAAATTAGATTAAATGTTATTAAAATCTAAAGTCGGCTAAAACTGTTTCAAATTCGATGATTTAAATGATTATCGGATCTATTAATTGATCCATTAATTGATTGGACATCAATAATGGCTTCCATTGATTTCTCGTTGGATTCGAGAGTCAAAAAAACATACGTTCCTCTGGTTTCACAGCAGGTGAACACTATTTCAACCGATTCTTCATTGAATATCCATTAATTGATTGCTTTTTGAATTATAGCTTCATTTACGACATCTAAAACGATTGGCCGCAAGAAATTTAAGGCTTTCTTCTAATGATTCCGACTTTAAAAGTGAGGATCAATCGATTGGTTTTTGGTTTACTCTTTTGACGACAAACGAAGATCTTATGTATAAAAGCGAAACACTTTTCTCAAGAGTTAGTTATCTTTTAGTATTTATTCGAAGACATTCTTTAAATATTTGTTTTTTAATCTTTGATAGAGTCCTGAGTGGAAGACATTTGAAAGTTCTTCGTTCAAGAATCCATCGATTAGTGAATTAATTATAAGACTCTATTCTGTCCATAAAAGTAATAATAAATTATATGAAGACAACATTCAGTCGAATAAGTGTTTATCCGATAATCTTTTAATCGAATGGAAGATTCATTTGAGTGGTTTAGTGTTCATCGGAGAAGAAATACCGAAAGATAATCGATTCAAAGATAATACAATTATTATAGGTTTTATGGAAGGGTTTTATACGAGTCTGGACTCAATAGCCAGCGATGAGTTTAGTAAACAACTATCTCTTCGACAAAATGAGATTCAAGTGTCAGATGTGTCCACTTTAAGGAACTCCTATTGTCTGAATGTGTTGTATAGGATTGAAATGATGCAAAGGGTAATAACACAAACTTTACTTCTGGTCAACAATACCCGAACAAAATTAGAAGAAAAGTTCAATTTTATGTCAAACAAAAGTGAAATCAAATCAAAAGTTGAATTAATGGAAGTCAGAGTCAAAACTCTTAGAAATCAGTTGAAGATCTCTAAAGAAAAAGTAATTTCTAATCGAGAGTTAAAATCTAAGAATGAGAACGAAATCTGTGAGAAAGGGATCGAAATGTTAAACAAAATACAAGACTTAAAACAACAAAAAGAAAAACTTTTACTTAAAAGAGAAAAATTGGGTCAAACCAGAGAAAGACTCACCAAAACTAAGGCTCAACTTATGATTGAAAGAAGAGAATTGTTTAGTGGAATATCGAAGATCTATCCATTGGTGCCTTTCCCCGATGGAAACGGAGGTTTTTCTATTTGTGGCGTTCATTTACCCAATTCTGAAAGTTTTGACGGACACGACGACGTCATGATATCCGTTGCCATCGGATATGTGACACATATTCTAGTTTTAATTTCACGTCTACTCGACGTTCCCCTCAGATACCAAACGATATATTTTGGTTCGCGTTCTTCGATTGTCGATCACCTCAACGAAAAAATTAACGAAAACGAGAGATTATTCCCATTGCATACAAAAAGTGGCAAGGACAAACTTCATTTTAAATACGGAGTTTTTCTTATGAACAAAAACATCGCTCAATTGAGATACTATTTGGGTCTTCACACCAAAGACTTGAGCGCAACCCTTCCTAATCTCTATTCTTTATTAAAGGAAAAGTTAGTCCTTTTAAATGAGGATTCCGTCTCTTCACTCATATCTAACGGAACGACTATCTCTTCGACTCACTCTCGAAGCACGAGTTATGCCGACGACTTCTTACATCGGGAACTGGAAGTTCTGCGAAACCAGCAGGACATCCATGAGGCGGGTCCTTCCAAAGTCAATGCAATCCGTTTGAGAAACTTTTCAAATGTTTCGAATAATACAATTCGAATAACGAGTGGAAATCGAAATTTGAGCCGTTCTCTCGATAAAGGACTCAATATTATTGATGCCAACACTAAACCCAAATCGGGTGCCAATCAATCAGTTTCTTCTTCCCTCTCATCTGATAGTCATTCGAATATAATTCCAAAACATTTATTGAATTCTAATCAAATCCATCAAAATTTGAGTGAAACTGATTTTAAGAAAATCAGTGACAGAAATAGATCTGATCTTTTAGTTAAGAATGGCATCAAATGGTCTGAATCGAGTGATGAAGAACTCACGAATGGAATTAATAATAATCAAGAGTCGAGTCCTGACTCTTCTCCTCGCGATCGAGTCTTTAATGACTCCAATATTAGTATAAATGTTGGAAAACATTCCGAAAATTAATTTATAATATATTCGTATTAAAGTTTATTATCAATAGATTTAAAGTGTAATTATTAAAACTATTTTCCAATTATTGAGTCTTTAAACGGTTTTTTAAATAATTTAATCGATAAATATGTGATAATTTTATTCTGACTCAGTTTAGAAGAGATGACATTTCTTTAAATATTTGTTTAATTTTATTCTATAAATAATTTGACGAATACTTAACTTAACTTTTATTTATTAAAAACTTTTCATTTCCTAAGAATTGAAAAAACAAATCATTTGAAGAAACGAAAGATTATTACTATTTATTCAAAAAAACTAACGAATCATTAAATTTTAAATTTAAATCAAATAATAGTCTAAAAGTTGTAAACATTTCCCGGTTTGGGGACAGACATAGAAAGACTCTTCTCTTGTTTTTCTCCAGAAGTCAATTGTTTGGTTATATTGTTGGCCACAGAAATTGGGGGTAAAACCATTCTTCGTGCGTCCCGGGACAAATAATAATTCATTGAAGTCTTTTCAGATGGACCAGGAGGTAATTCTGGCTGAGGGTATGGCCTATTGTTTGACAAACAAATTATTTCTAATTAAGTTTTATAATAAGAAAGTGATCAAAGATTAACCTTGGTGCTATGTCCTTTTGTTTTCTGAGCTGTTCGTTCCACGAACGCTATTATTAAATGTCATTAGTTTTAAGTAAATGTTTAAAGACTTACTCCTCGAAGAAAATTTCTTAGAATTTGAAGAATAGGTGAGACATCCCTCTGATAGTGAGACACCATTTCTAACAATTTATTCTTTAAATCAAATTTTAATTTTCAATTTTGTTTACAAACGTTTCGTAAAAGTCTATTCACTGATTCTGTTATGAAAATAAGGGGAAGGGTTTTATCAGTAAAAACATAAAACATTAAATATTGGATACAATAATGAAAAGAGGGATTCATTTCAAAATTTTCAGTCTTTTCATAAAATAAGGAATTATTTATTTTTGTGTTTTGATTTGAATCTAAAATAATTAAGTCTTGAATTATGTCGAAGAAGAAGAAGAAGTCTAAGTCTCGCGAATACTCTTCGAGTTCATCCGATTCAGGATCTGATGAAGAAATTGTTTGGACTGAAACCAAACCAAACAAAGAAAGCGACGATTGGTTTAACGTTTTGGAGAAAAATTGTTCAGAAAATACAAAAACAAATAAGAAATCAGAAGAAAAGAGAGAAAAACAATTGAATGAACTAAAGATAAGACAATCGCGAGAATTGAATCCATACATAAGGTATGACGAAGAGGGCAATCATATAATAGATGTGCCACAAAGACAGACAAATGTTCCACAAAAGCCAAGAGAACAGAGTTTTGGTCAGTCGAGCACTTCTTTAAGTGAAAAGAATGCCATAAATGCAAAACTAATTAAAGCAGAATTAATGGGAAATCAATCGTTGATTAAAGAACTTAAAGAAAAATTAAAACAATTTGAGAGCAGTCAGAATGTGGTCACTTCTAAAGGGATTTGCGACGAAGACGTCGACCATTACTTTGCAGTAGAAAAGCGTTCAAATGAAGAGTCGATGTCTTTAAAGGAAATGTATTTCAGAGAAAAGAGATCGACGGCTGAAGACGAAAACAGAAGATTTATAGCGACCACTTCTAAGGTTAACCGCTTTCCCGATCAGGAATATGAAGAAACGGCCAAAAAGAATAAGAAACGAAAACATGAAGAAACCAAAACTAGATTTGTTCGACACGAAGACGAAGACAGGACTAAATGCAGACAATGTCTCGAAAATATTGACAAACAATTGGTTCTATCCATCGGTGAAAACACTTTCATAAGTCTTACACCGTTTGAACCTTTTGTCAAAGGAATGTGTTATATAATAAGCAGAAATCACTCTAATGTGTCCACTGTTTCAGCCGATGAGAACTGTTTAGAAGAAATCAATGAACGAAAACATCAGATCTCAAAGTTTTTCCAAAAACAAAAAAAATCCGTTATTTTTATGGAAACTTATTTTAAAAAACGTCTTTCGAACAGACATTTAATTATTGAATGCATTCCTATTAAAGACAAATATTTAACGGACGCCGAGATTTTCTTTAAGGTATTGTTTTATAGACTTTCATTTGATTGTAAGCCATCCCTTTCTTTTATAGAAAGCAATTTTGGAAAGTGAGGGCGAGTGGGCTATGAATAAACAGGTCATCAGAATTAAAGATAAACCCATCAATAGAATGGTAACGATTTACAATTGGATGAAATGAATTTTATTAATATTTTATATTTAAAGATACCGAAAGAATTATCACACTTTTGGATAACTTTTGGTCCAAAAAATGATGGTTTTGGTCACGTCATTGAAAATGAAGAATCATTTTCTTCAAATTTTGGAAAAGTAATAGTTTTTTTTAAATGGAATTTAATGTAAATTTTTTAAATTTTTATTTAATAGGAAATAATTGGAGGACTTTTAGACATCGAACCAAACAAATGGACTAAACCTAAGAACCAAAATTATGAGAAACAGTTTGAAAGAGTTATCAAAATTAAAAATGATTGGAATCAAGAATTTAAAAAATAATTTATATAAATCATTGAATTAATCTCTAATTTTATTTCATTGACTCCACTTCAAAACGGAAGACATTTTTGAAGACGACTTCCAATAATTGTATTAAACATATGTTTTGTATCGAAATAATGATTTTTAGTAAAAAAAGTTGAATCGAATAAAGTTTGAAAAAGTTATAACTTTTCGTATGAATCAATTGGAGTCTTATCTCTCAGGGATGGGAAGAAAATATAGTTTCAGAGATGTCTAAACTTAACAAAAGTAAGAGTGGAAGTTTTAACCATCAACTTTTGTGAGGAATGTCTCTGGTCTAGTGGTCTAAGACAAAGCATATATAAGCGAGCCTTTAGGCGAGCGCTATGACCAGAGTTCGATTCCAATATCTAACACTTTATTTGAATACAAATTGATATTCAATACAAAAATACAAATATAAAACATATTTAAGACATGAAATACTCATTTTTTCAATTTTAGACTATTTTTAAATAAAAGACAAAATTTGATTACTTTTTATTTCGTTAAAATATTTGTAAATCAAAATAAAATTTTGTGTAAAATTGTTTTCATTCAATTCATAGAAAAGTCAGTAATTAAATTAAAAAACAATTAATAGTAAGTTTCCAATTCAACCCAACCTCCGGGGTTTCGACGAAGAATATAACGTCGAATTTCGTCGTATATAAAAATAATGGCAGAGAATGGAAGAGCGACTAACCACCAGTTAAACCTAAAATCATAATTAGTAAACATTTCATAGATTTGAAAAGAACTCACTTTAAGGGATACATTCGAAGCGCTTTATCCATTCCGGGGCCGTAAGACAAAATGGCTGCCAATACTGTCTCGAATAAAAGCCCAAAATTCAAGACATGATTACTACAAAAATAAAGTTAGGGTTAAATTCCTTAAAACCAATTTGAAAGACTGACTCCATTCCCTGATGTACTACTGAGTTACGTCTTGTCTTACAAATGATGAGGTCAGCCCATTGTACTATCACAATCTATGACACAAACCATTAGTAATAAGAATGACAGTGAATGAAGACTCACCGAAATAAAGAAGGCTGTGTGACAGGTAAACTCCAATACCTTTCTATCGGCGTATGTCTATAATCAACTTATTATAAGTAATTGTATCGAAAGAGTGCTGTCATTTACCCATTCCTGTCCGTAAGAATCTGTGACATCATTAACGGCTTTGGAGTCCCACTGTTGTCTAATGCCGACCAAATCCATCATCCAAAAACCATTTTCTCCCATAATTACGAAGTAAGTGAAGAATCCAGCACTAGCTTGCATCATTCCTATCTGTCCGTAAGACATTGATATTAACCTTTCGTTCACCAGTTTATCATTTTTAGCGTCTCTGGGCTTTCTTTTCATTATATCACTCTCTGCCTTCTCATAAGCCAATGAAATGGCCGGAACCATATCTGTTCCCAAATCGATACACAAAATAGTAACGGTTCCCAAAGGAAGCGGAACGTTAAAGATAATGAAGACCAAAAATGGAGAGATTTCTGGAATATTACTGGTCAGTGTGTATGCAATCGATTTCTTCAGATTATCGAATATAAGTCTTCCCTCTTCGACTCCGGTCACAATCGAAGCAAAATTATCGTCCAATAGAATCATATCCGCCGCTTGTTTTGACACATCGGAACCGGCGATACCCATAGCTATTCCGATATCAGCTTTTTTAAGAGCGGGCGAGTCATTAACACCGTCACCCGTGACCGCAACTATAGCTCCCTGTCGTTGGCAGCCCTCAACTATAATAAGTTTTTGTTGCGGTGATGTTCGAGCGAACACAATCTCTGTGTGATGGAAGAGAATTTCATCCAATTCTTCCGGAGGTATTTCTTTAAGGTGTGAGCCGTGAACTATCGCCACTTTTGCCTGTCGGGGGTCCACCTCTTCTTTGGGAATATTCATACGTTTTGCGATGTCGTCAATCGTTTCATTTCCTTCAGAGATAATTCCGACGGCTTTAGCGATAGCCTGAGCTGTGATTGGGTGGTCACCCGTAACCATAATTACTTTGATACCCGCACTTCTGCATTTGGCCACAGCATCGGGAACGGCAGCCCTGGGCGGGTCAATCATAGAAATTAGACCGAGGAATCGAAGACCAGTTAAGGGAAAGTTATTGTCTTCACTATTGAATTCATATCCTTTGGGATAATCTTCTTTTGGAAGTCTGTAATCACAAAAACCAATAACACGTTCTCCGAGTCCACCCAATTCTAGGTATGCATTATTGAATCGATTGGCCCACTGATCGTCCAGTGCTTCATCTCTTCCATTGATGTAAATGGAAGAACAGCGCTCTAAAATCCTTTCGGGGGCGCCTTTCATACATAGAAGATACTGATCTTTAGTGCCATCGACTCCGCCCTCTATTTCATGAATGGTTACGTGATATTTGTTCGTAGAATTGAATGGAATTTCACAAACTTTCTTATTCTTTATGCGATAAGTGGGCACATTTCCAACGGCCAGTTCCATGCATTTAAGAATAGCAGACTCTGAAGCGTCACCCGTGCACTCCCTTTTCATAACAGGAATGTGGTCCTGACCAGGCAAAAACTCAGCCCGAGAACATAAACATGCAACTCTTGAAAGAGACTTCCATACAGGCGATGACTTATCGAATGAAACTCCAGTTTGTTCTTCAGTTGTGTCCGCGTCAACGATCTGATTGTCAAACCATAAGTGGGAAACTGTCATTCGGTTCTGAGTTAAAGTTCCCGTTTTATCTGAACATATGGTTGAAGTGGAGCCCAAAGTTTCGACGGCTTCCAAGTTCTTAACCAAACAGTTCTTACTCGCCATTCGTTTAGCGGTAAGAGTGAGGCATACGGTGACAGTGGCTAACAATCCTTCGGGAACGTTGGCTACAATAATACCGATGAGGAAAATGACGGCATCCAACCAATGATAGCCCAAAGCAAAAGCGATTATAAAAAAGGAAACCCCGAGAAAAACGGCGACTCCTGTAATGATGTGTATAAAATGTGCGATTTCTTTGGCGATTGGAGTGTCTCCCATTTCCAGACCAGAAGCTAAACCGGCGATACGTCCCATAACTGTGCGATCACCGGTACAGATAACAATGCCTCTTCCCGTGCCCTCAACACAATTAGTTGAAAAAAAGGCAACATTTTTGGTTTCCAATGGATTATCATTTGTACATTCGGGGGATCGAGACTGTGGTTCGGACTCTCCGGTCAATGAAGAGTTGTCTACTTTGAATCCGTGGGCGTTTATCACTCTAATATCTGCTGGAATACGATCTCCACCTTTAACTTCGACCACATCTCCTAAGACTACTTCTTCAGCCGGAATCGTATATTTTTGTCCGTTTCGTACAACTGTTGCGTACTATTCATTGATTTATTCAAAATAAATTCATTAGAATTGAGTTCATTTTAGTTCATTTCAGATATAATGTATGACTCAATGTATGAGTGATTCAAATGTATATTATATTTCATAATTTGAGATCAATTTATTTATAATTATGTGTTGACTATTGGTCTCAAATTATTAGATAATTAGAATTAAGTCAAAAAAAGGGATTAATTTTTTTGATTATTAATGGGATTTAAATTGAATTATAGTTTAAATGTAATAATATTATCACTTAATTTATACATTAATTAAAGCCTTAAAACTAAAGACTAGTAGTAATCAATTCATTGACAAACTATTTATCGATTCATTAATTTTAAAAGTTTTTTATCGCTAAAAATTTTGTTTAAACCGAATAAAATCCTGTTTTTAATGAAAGAGTCAAACGATAAGCTACTAATCGAAGGACAACTCATTCCAAAGAGAAATAAATGGAAATCTTTTATAAATATTGAAATTTATATGAATTCAAGGCCTCTAATAAACAGATATAATGATAACAAACCTGAGGAATCATATTCTTGAATGAATCCATTATTTTAGAGCTTTTTGCCTCTTGATAATATGAGAAGCATCCGGTCACTATCACTACAGTTGCCAATACTATTCCCAAATACAACTGTAAACAAATTAAGTTAATATCAAATTAGAGCGGAAACCATAAGTTATAGGAATATAAATAACTTTCAATTCTAATAATACTATTCTTTGTTAACGGAAAGGCTATTAAATATTGAACTCACGTTATCATCGGGTGTCTCATTGGAAGAGGAGGCCTGAATTGAATACGCTATGAAACACAGAATAGCACCGATCCATAAAAGAAGAGCAAAACCTCCGAAAAGATTTTTACTGAATTTAACCCATTCTGGAGTTCGTCTTGGTGGTGTCAATGCATTGGGTCCATCCCGTAGTAAGATCTCATGTGCCTGTTCTGGAGTCAATCCCTATTTTCAACCATATTTTCATTAATTTCATAATAAAATTTATCCCAAAATTATATAAAATCTAAATTAAATACTTAACTAATGGTTATGTCTATCAAAGAGTTGTTTTAAAACTATTCTCTATTCGACTAAAAAATTTAATCAAAAAATGTGAAACTTTTACATAACTGTAAAAAAGGGTTGTCTTTAATGCAGTGCTTTGTTGTTATCAAAAACAAAACACTTTCTCTTAATTAATCCAAAATTTATAACAAATTATTTGAGTGACGGAAGACTTTGTTTATTAAAAGAGTAATTAATTGATAATAAAGTCTTAAAGTATTTAATTCATATCTTTATGTTTACTAAGAATTAATGTTAAACTCATTTCTATTAATATTATATCAGAAGTACTCAAAACACTCATCACTTGAAGTGTTTCTAAACTTGTAAACGAAAGAATGAGCACAATAG
>JAQIXI010002466.1:0-10260 GCA_034700165.1 Galumnidae sp. Gr-Ori-00277
TGATTCAATTTTATAAAAACTTTATGAATATAAAAATAAAAAGCTTATAAAAGGAACTTGTTCAAATTATTAATAAATAATGATTCATAATATAATAATATAATTGAATTTATATTAAGGTTTATTTTGTTTTTATATTTTGAACAAACCATACTCATTGAAGTAGTCTTTTCAGATTATTCATAAATAACCTTTTATAAATAATCAGGGTAATTTCTATTAGACTAAGCAAGCGCACTTTGAGAAGTCTGGGATGTTTTACTTGAATTAATTTCTATTTGTATTTATTTTAATAAAATTTTATTAAATGAATAAATCGTTTCTTATATTTAGAGTCAAATCAATTGTTTTGTAATTCATTTGAATTTAAGTTATATTTCAATAGAAAATCAGTGATTTTCAAGGAATTCCGTAAACTATTTTATTTTGCCCATAATTGTTAAGCTCGTGGACATTAATAGTCAATAATAAAATAACTAAATTTAAATTTATTTGAATTTATCGTTAATTAATATAAAATGGCTTTAATTAGTGTCCAGTCGTTTGAAGACAATCACAGAAGAGATTCATTCGATGACAGGATTTGCGACGACTTATCCCAAGAGCTGTTAAAGTATTTATCGTTTGAAGACTGTCTAAGACTCGAAAGTGTGTCCAAAAGATTCCAAAAGACTATATTCTTGAAGACATCAAAGCTTTTGATTAATGATTTGTCAGACAATAACTGTATTAACAAAAGTGAATACATTTTGAAGAGATTTCCGGCCATTAATTGCATTGAAATCATTAACTCTTCGGATATCGCCGGCGATCCTATTCTTGTGTCCAATTCCTTCTTTGAAATGATAATCAAAAACAGAAATCATTTAAATGAATTGAAACCAAACTTTTATTATATTTATATTACTTCCGACACTTTAAAGAAATTCTCCGAAAAGTTTGGCTCAAAGTTATTGAAATTGAATTTAAACTTACTTTTTATTCAAGGAGTTATGTCTTCACTTCAAGAGTCAAATGCAAAGAAAGTGATAATTGTGTTTAAGTCTTACACTTCATTCGTAAATGACATTCAATTCAAACAATTAGAGTATTTGAAAGTCAATGATCTGTCTATCAATGGCTTACATTTATTTAAGTCATTCGCCATAAGAAATGGTCAGAAAATCAAACACTTGATTATCAGTCCCTTTTGTTTGGGTCACGAATTCCACAAATTTATTACTATTTTAGCAAATTTTAAAAATTTGATTCATTTGAGTTTCTCTCATATATTTTATAATACAAACAACACTTCATTTGGAAATTGTCTGACAAAAATAGCCGTTAATTGCAATCAATTGGAAAGTATTTCATTGGATATATTTAGCAAGGTTATAAGTGTTGATATGTTAGCGCCGTTCAGACAATTTGAAAGATTGAAACGATTGGAGTTAACTTTCTATTCTTGTCGATTGTCTGTCTCTGAGCCTATACTAACAAATATTGACATTAATTTACCGAAAATACAGTATTTAGTATTGAATGGAATGAAACTGAAATCAACGGAATGGACGGCAGATGTTCTGAGCCGTTTGACAGCATTAAAGGAAATTCAAATGGAGTTAAAGGACGACTCAATCGGAGCTCTCATTAAAGACAAACTGAAAGAAAAGTGCAAACGAATCAGAAAATGTGTCATTAATTATAGCGAAACTTATTTTGTTTAATAAAATTTCTTAATTTCAATCATTCACTCAATTCTGTAATCATTGTATTCACAAAACTTCGTTACAAATAAACATTTTGTAATAAAAACTATTCAAATAAATTCTATCAAAGAATTGATTCAATTTTATTGATTCAATAGAATTGAAGTCATTATCTCTCGTTTTATGAAAAAATACGAAATAATTTCTTAATTTTCATTTGTTTTGTATTTATTATGATTTAAATACTGTTTGAATCAAATCTTTTCGGGTATACCAGAGATGGGACTTATAGTCCAATAGAAGTCATCCTTAAAAGCATATCCATTGTTATCGTTGGCGTCAATACTCAGATCAGAACACAATTGCTTTTCCGGATCTATTGATTTGATTGTCAACGCATTGAAAAGAAGTAACGCAATAACCAAACAATTTATTTGTTTAACCATTAAATGTTAGTTAAGACAAGAGTTAATGAGTTTTACAGTGAATACAATTAATATTATAATTTTATAACTCTATAACTGTTTTTCGATGGCTTTTAATTAACGAACACTTTTTCATTATTTAACCGAAACTTTTTTTTTCAAAATTTACTTTTTTTCTCATAAATAATAACACTTTTAGTAATTTTTAGGAACCAATTAAACAATGATATCATTCAATCATTTATAAATACATTATTAGATTAAAAGAGATATTAATTGACTTAAAAGTCAATCAAATGATTACAACTTTAAGTGCGTTTCAAAGAGAAATACATTTTGTTTCCAATGGTTTGCTTTTCAGGATTTAATCGCTTCAATATCTGAGCGATGCTTTGAAACATATCTCGAGTCAATGAAACCTTAGTTTTTAATTTCTGTAGTAATTCAGTGTAAGTCATAGGTTTGCGCATAAGATAGCGTCGAATCGCTTCTTCAGTGATGGTCTCTGAGTCTTCTTTTGACAGTTTAGGTGTTGAGACGTGGGATACCATCTTTCGTTTTAATTTATTTGAATCATTTAAACAACTCTTTCCCTCACTATAGTCTAAATTAGTGGTAGGAGTGGCCGAACCACTGCTGCCGCCACTGCTTTCATTTGATTCTTGTTTGACAGGAGCTAAAAGAGCTGATTCCTTAACATCTATTGAGTCTTGGTCATCTGAATATAACCAATGTTTTACTCTCTTTTGAAGGCTTTCCTCATAAGTCAAAGGGTTTTGTTGTGAGACTTTTATTGAACGAATTCTTCTGTTTTTCATTAGTTTTGTTTCAATAATTTGTTTAATCCTTTCGTTATTGACTATAATATCGATAACTTCGAGGTCTGAGAGTCGGCTCAGAATATCTGCCGTCTCTTCGTTTGCTATAATAGTTAACTTAATCTTCAAAACTCTTAGTTTCGGTAGAAATACATCCAATCCTTTCAAACCATCGGTAATATTATAGAAACCATTGAGTGTTAAATGAGTCAAATGACTGAAACCATCGAATAATTGAATGTTTGGCTGAAATTCATTTTCTTCACCACTTTTTTGTATGAAATCAATTTCGACTCTTTTTAAGGCTTTAAATACTTTGAAAAACTCCAGACTTTTATTCGAATATAAATAACACGAAATACTCTTCAGATTAAGACAATTATCTGCTAATGTCTTAAGAGAAGGACTAAGAGTTTCCTTATTTAATCCAATCGGAGAACAAATCTTCAGTTCTGTTAAATCCTTTAGTTTTGAGATATTATTAATTAATTCAATTAATTGATTTTCATATAATTCTGAGCCAAAGATTTGAAGGAATTTAAGTCTTTTATTGTTTTCCAATATTTGAAGAAAACCTTTCATTTGAAGGAAATGAATGCGAGCTCTAAGTGTTGTCATGTCTTTCAGTGGAACCAAATCCGAGACACCGATAATACCTCTTATAGAGTAAAGGCCTAAAGAGGTCTTAATGTTGAGTTGTCGGTGAAATGCAAGGGCGTCATAGTCGAGGTCAAACTTCGGAATTCTGTCCAAATGAAGAGTAAAGGCTTTTGAGTCCATTTTCTTAATTAATTGATTCCACAGAAACTCATCAAAAGCCAAATCAGTGTTGAATTCAATCAAATGATTGCAATATTTGTATATGAGTTCAATCAACTGTTGAGAGCCCTCTCTTTCATAAGAAAAGCCATGAAATCCATAAAAACAGTTCCAAAGAACTGATATAACAATACTCTTAATATTCGGACATTTCTTTAAAACCGATTCAAAAGCCTTTAAATTAAAAGTATTATCAATGAAAAAGTGTTTGTCTGAAGAGTTTCTTTGATTAATCCATAGATCGTATTGTCTTTGAAATATAGTCCTCTGGAAGTGTTTGGACACAGACTCGAGTTTGAGTTTGTCTTTTAGTGGTAAGTATTGGAGTATAACTTCAGACAATTCATCAGATATTCGTTCATCAAATGAGTCCCTCTTTTGTGGTTTACTTTTGATGTAAAGTATGAGTCGAAGTATATTTGGTTTACTTAAAGACATTGCAATCGATTGACTCAATAAAATTAAATTAAATTTAATATAAATTAAGAGTAAATTAATTCAATAAACGATTAAATATTAAACGCAAAACACTTTACAAAAGTAAACAAATTGTAAACTTAGGGAACGATTAATAATTTCCAACAAAAATTAGTTTTTACTTATTTTATGATTTTATTAAAAGTGAATTGTCTTCGACACTAAAATAAATGAAATTTGAGTAAGGTTGTTAGTAGTGACATCCTGTTCAATTTAACTAAAAAATAATTTAGAACAAAAGAGTACTAATGAGAGAACTAAGAGTACATTTTTATAGAATCTAATAAAAAGCATATCAAATGTGTTAAAAGAATTATTGAATTCATTGTAATAACATTTGATATGCTTTAAGTTATTATCATTTTCTATATAAAAAAGAAGATAAAAATTTTAATTACTTTTAGTTCTTATACAGTGTCGCCCATCAGAGGTCTCCCACTCAGAGCCAATGAGCGCTGAGCTCTCATTCAAATTTTCAAACTCTTTTCCGTTGCATTTCAACCCTTTTTAAGTCTCAATTCAACCTTTGTTTCCAACAGTTGTGTCCATTCATTCAAACTCAACGGTTCAAACACACATTTTTCTCTTTTTCTTTGTTTAACAAATAAACAGTTTTTTGATTCAATTGATTTTCATTTCGTTTTCAATTCAACATTTCTTTGGTGTCAAACGAATCACATTTCGGGCGACAACAGAATTTAATAAATGTATTATATTTTGCATTTTGTGTTTTAATAAATTTACAATAAATATTTAAATAACAAAACTTGCAAATTAAGTAAGACTACACACATTAATAGAATTTTTATTATATGATAAAAATTTTAGATTTTTGTAACATTATATCACATTAAACAATTAATTAAACCATGTACAATTTAATAAAATTACAAAACAATTATCTAATTATAATTTTAATTAAATCCGGAATATTTAAGTTCTGGTCTAAAGAAAATTCTGATTAAGAACATTTGAATTGAATTAAGCTTAATAATAGTTAGTAAGGGAATTCAACAAGTTTAATTTTCAATGGATGCCTACACAAAAGTAATACATACTATGATTTTATAACAAATTAATAACAAAATAACAATTATTTTAATTAAAATTTTTTAATATTTTTAAAATCAGGAGTCGAGTTAGAGTCACTTTTCTTCAGTCACACTTCCCAAGCGATGTATTTTTTAGCACTAATAAACCTGGACACTTCTCAAATTTATAATATAGTGCAGGGCTCTAACCACTTGTCTGTAACTTTGATATCAATATTTATGATTTGTTTGCACTTCTCTTTTAGTTTAAACTCAATTTCATGTTTTATCGACTCTTTTGTTACCATTAATGAAATTGTGTGAAGATTTTTGAGACGACTCAGAATATTTGCCGTATATTCAGTGCAATCGATTATTAAGCCTCTGATAAAGATTTTCTGCAGTTTTGGAAACTTTTTTTCAAAGTCTATAAAAATCATTTTCTCATTAATCTTAAAGTTTTCACTTAAAACGATAAAATGAGTCAAATGTTTGAAGGATGACTCAAATGTTTTAAATGATAACAAATCATTTCTTTTGCTCTTGGATAATCCCTTTTCAATACGTATATAAAAGAACAATTGCTTCAATGTTTTAAATCTTTTAAGGGATGACAACAAATCTGCAAAACTGTTGTTTTCATTGATAGTATAACCAAAACTAATTATTTTCAATTGATTGCAAATCAGTGCTATTTTTTGCAAATCAATTATTCTCATATCTACTAAGTAGGTAAAACTAATTAAATTCTTGAGTAACGGCATTAGCAAGAACAGTTGATCAAAAAATTCTTCAAAAAATTCCTCATTTTCTTCATTATTTTCTTCGTTTTCTTCGTTTTCTTCATTATTTTCTTCATTATTTTCTTCGTTTTCTTCGTTTTCTTCGTTTTCTTCATTATTTTCTTCGTTTTCTTCGTTTTCTTCGTTTTCTTCGTTTTCTTCATTTTCTTCACTTTTGTGGTGAATATATAAATATTTTAAAGAATTTCTGTTGTTTTCAAACAAAATTTTAAAATGTTTGGAGTCATACAAATCTGAAATCTCTAATTCTTTCAAACGTCTGAAGTGAACAACATTTGAATCGGAAATAAAATCAAAATACCGTTTCATTGAAAGTTTTTCAATGTTTGAGATTTGACTCAAATCTATTAAAAATATAAAATATAAGTAAATATTTTAAAAATCATTCTATAATTTATTAATTTTAAATCATTTATAAAACAAAATTTAGTCAATATTTTCACAAAACTTACACTTTTTATCCAAAACTTTGAAACCCTCCCAAAGTTTAAATGAAACCATATTTATACAATATTTATCAATGACCTTGCTCAAGAGTTCTTCGCGACAGTCACACTTGCAAGAGCATTTACAAACTTTTATATTGAATAATTCAATTTTAGTCAATTTATTGTTTGATTTGATGAGAGCTTTGATAAACTTTTGATTTAGTAATGAATCAGTAAAAGTGTCGGATTGTATTTCAAACAAATTGGGAAACTTTTTCACGAAGTTTTCAATACATTTGAAACACATTTTACTCATTTTTGGAATAATTTTCATCGAATAGTGTTTAACGAAAACAGTCCTCTGGAACTGTTGTGACACACATTGGAGATGGAGTTTGTTTTGAAGTGACAAATACTGGAGAATCACTTCAGACAAGTCGTCACAAATCCGGTTATCATAAGAGTCACGAATTTTAACAATATTTGAGTTCATCTCTGGTCAGACTTCTGAAGTCTTCACAATTAAAGACATTTCTATTTAAATAATTTTTAAAAATATTTGTATTTAAAGCTAAATATATTTCAATTTTCAGTTCAAAAAACAAAAACACTTGACTTTGTTTTTATTATTATTAAATGTAAGCCTTCCTATAATGAAATCATTTCAGTGAAAATACCTTTCATTTCAGTATAACTTTCATTAATATAAAACTTTTAATTTCTCAAATAAGTGATATATAAAACATATTCACTTAATTTATTTTTAGAGAATTAATAGAACGGAATTAAAGTCTAATTGTGTACTGAAGTGAAGGCCAATAGATTTTTCTCATTTCAATTCTCTTTAGTCAAATATCAATTTATTAACACAACTCCACCTAAAGAGACAACAAAAATATTTAGAAAATAAACTATTTATTAGATAAAATAAATATTTTTAATGTAGTTGTCATGGGTAACATGGTCAATTATTATTTTTTTGGAAATTCATTTGTTTACAAATTAATTCTTAATAAATAAGAAAATCCAAAGTATTGATAAAAATTTGATAAATATAAGGAATTTTATTTTTCACTACATTTATTTATCAACAAAATTCTGCATGGTAATATTAAGCATGACTAACTCTATCATGAGATTAAATTTAAGCAGAAACAGGGATTATCTGAACCTTTCTTATCTGAACTCTTTATAACCTTTTGTTAGTATCAAGAATTTTTAATTAATATTTTTTTGTAATTAAATTAATATTTTGTTTAACCCCTCACCAACTTATTGTTAAAAATTAATAGCTTGCTTATTATCAAATGTGTTTTCTATAAATGTAATAGTTAATGATAATGTCCTAGAATATTCTTAATCAAAAAATTTAAAATTTTATTTTTAGAATTGCAAAACGAAATATGAATCATAAGTTATGAAATATTATGAAAAATTAATACCAAAATAACATTTTATATTTGTTTCGTTATATTTGTATAATTTATTATTAAAATGTGTTTAATTTTTTTTGGAATAAAATTCATTAATAATAAATTGTTTTCTGTTTTATGACGCGATAATCTAAATCATTAAATGTCTCACTCAGGATCCTTATTCTTTCCCCAACAAAACCGCTTATTTAGGGCCAAAAAAATTCAAAATTACTTTTATTAAAATTTAGTTCAATTTTTCACAATTGTTTCACTTTTGAATCTCAACCTTACTTTCAATTTAAGAAAGAAACTAACATTAAATTTATTGTTTTATACATTTTATTATTGTTTTTAAATATTATTTACAATATTTAAAACTTTTATTTTTTGCTTCAAGGTCCATCCCAATGGAGATTTTTTGTCTATATCCTCTTTCCAAGATAAATTTAATTTTATGCTTTAGTGGAATAATTTATTCCGTGTTCTTTATTGCAACAGATTTATTATAAATGGTTTTTAATTAATTTTGAAAAAATTCATTTATTATAAAAATTGTGTTTATGTCGCGATTATTCAAAACACGTCACAAATTTATTAATCTTTATACAAGGTAATTTTTGTATAAATACAATACTTTTTAAACATTTTGACACTTTAACTTTGATTCTTATATTAAAATGCTCATGCTGATTTTGTTAGTTTCTATCATTTTCTCAGTTTTTGCCAACTAAGAAATTGTAAGTAAAATATACTTTTTTGAATTTAGACTTCGGTTTTTGTTTTATTATATTAATGCAAATTATTTATAAACAATAATTGTTTAGACCGTTTCCAATGATATTTTCAACAAATTTTCGAACTAAGGTTTTAAAATAAAAAGAAACATAAAATTAGTCCTGTATTGAGAGGACCCGGAGTGAGAGACTAAATGCAAGGCTAAGATTTTTGTTTCTGTCTTTTGAAGATTATGTTTGGAATAGAGAATTATAATATTAGTCAAAACGTTAGCTTAATTTGTTAAAAATTATTAATATTTAAAATATTGTATAATTTACTCTATATAGGTTTCTGATAAAAAAATGTAAATGATTAAATATCTTGGTTAAAATTGAAATTGATTTTATCTAACAAAACCCACAGCTATAATAATATATGGTTACACTGACTTCTATTGTAATATTCAACATTCAATAAAAGTCAGTGTAACCATGTATTATTGAATGTGAGGGAAAAAAGTGTGCTTGGATGGCAATATTTATTTTAAAATCATTAAATTTACTAGATTGAATAAATAGGAAATTAATTAATTATTAAAATAGAAAATATTTTTAAATATTTATGATATGGAATACATAGTTATGAAAATGTAATCAATATTTTAAAAATTTATTACCATGTTTATTATTTTCAATTAAATTTTTTACAGGCAATCAAGAACTTTTTCATCGCCAAAGATTACAACGTGATTGCCATAGACTGGAGGAAAGCAGCGTTTAGTTTAAATTATTTCATATCTTCTTTCTATACTGGAATCGTGGGTCAGATGACAGCACATTTCATCGAACGTTTAGTAGAAGTTCATAAAGTAAAAAGTGATTCATTCCATTTGATGGGACACAGTCTCGGGGCACATGTATGTGGTTTTGCTGGAAAAAGAGTATTTTCAGTACTAAAAATCAAAATTGGTCACATCACTGGACTAGACCCTGCTAGTCCAGGTTTTGGACCAAATGATTCAAGGCTTTACCATGAAGACGCCCATCTGATAACAGTTATCCACACCAGTGGTGGACTAACCAAGATAAGTATTATATTTAAAATATAACCTTAAATTTATTTCTTTATTTGTTCAGCTGATAATACAATGGACAGGACTTTCGAATTGATGGGATTCTTAGGTATCAGTGATTCTTTAGGTCACTTTGACTTCTTTCCAAATGGAGGTAACAATTAGTCATACTTTTAGTGTGATTTTCATTTTTAATATGAAAAAGGTACTGAACAACCAGGATTTAAATTTGAGAATTTTCCCGCTGTTTTTGGAAAATTAGTAAAAAACATATCAGGTTTGGCACAAAAATTGTTGATTATAACAATGATTAGTACTTTTTAGTTATTATGGAAAAGGTTAAAGAAAAGGGAGGCTGTAGTCACGCAAATTACCAAATAGTGGTCAGAAGTCTATTCAATTGCCCAAAACTGACGGAAAAAATCAGATTTAAGCGAATGTCAGTTAATAGTCTACAGTTAATAGTGCGACACTTATAAAGACTTTAGTGATGGTAAATGTGGTGATTGTGGTGAAGATGGACTCGACTGCAAACCATTGGATTTCAATCTCGAATTTTGGATAAAC
>JAQIXI010002467.1:0-10258 GCA_034700165.1 Galumnidae sp. Gr-Ori-00277
GGGTCGGGGCCGGGTCCGGGTTTTAAAATCGACCACAATTGGATAGTCTAGTATACTGTAGTCTAGTTATCTGATTCATTTCTAATGCATATAATCTAGTAAATTTAATATAAGTGAAATTATATCTGAGTTAAATGGTATCGATTTATTTTATTTATGAAACATTTATTGTGAAACTCCTCCGGAATATTTAATATATTGTCTGAAAGAAAATGAAATTTATTGGAAGTAATTTATTTGTCAATTGTTTTCACTCATTGATCGTTAAGAATATGATTTAAGTGTTTTTTATTGCATTTTTAGTATTAGATTCGTCTTTAATTTATGCAAAAATTCAAAATATTAAAAAAAATTTTAGTTTAATATTTGATTTGATATAAAACTGAGAATTTTTCTAAAAACAAGAATAAAATGTAAAATTGATGAACACATGAGTTAATCATAAATTAAATTCCGTTTTAGTAATGAAGAATCGATTTGACTCAGAATAATGGTATTGTTGTTGAGGTCTATTTAGTGGCATATGTGGAGCTGATTAACCCTCCACTACATCATTGTTTTGAGTTAAATACACGACAAGTTTGTAGTGAAAAACAAATTAAAATTAGGGCTCAAATGTGTTGTTCACACATTCAAAAAATTGGAATAAAAATTGATGAGAAGAAAATCAATTTGTATCACAACTTCTACTATGAAAACAATATTAGAAGAAGTGATCCGAACTCACGCAGAGCTCAGGAATCAAACGCCAAACGTTTTATTAAAGAATCGCATGTATTGCAGACAACATGTGATTCACTTATCTTTGGGTTGATATTCAATCGATACAAATCTCTCCTTAACTAAACTCTATTTCCAAATAAAGACTGAATTTGGCGTTCATTTGTCGAATGCCGTAAAAGTAAATATGAGTTTCATTTGGAAGTCATACAAATGTTATTCAATACAATGACTTCAATGACTGGAATGACTCCATTGGCAACAAATTAGAAATAACCCGAAAATTAATTCTTTGCAAATGCTATCAGTTTTAAAAACATTAATCATTTGTTTTTGAAAACAACAGAATTTAATTTAATTTTTTGTGAGAAACTATTCATTAGATGAGCGAAAATCTTATCTCTCTTTGTTTTCCTATTATTTTTTGTTTAATGATTTTAGAGATAAAACCCATTTTTAAAGGAAGTTAAGACTTTGTTTTTTAAAAAACTTAGA
Source organism: Galumnidae sp. Gr-Ori-00277 (assembly GCA_034700165.1). NCBI lineage: Eukaryota > Metazoa > Arthropoda > Arachnida > Sarcoptiformes > Galumnidae > Galumnidae sp. Gr-Ori-00277. The sequence continues at coordinate 1,216 of JAQIXI010002467.1, forward strand.
GATAAGAACTTAAAGTTAATTAATTATTTTTAGACGTAATCGACTCTTAACTTTAGTCCATTCCTCGGAGGAAACGAAGAGAATTTCTTTCCATTATTTTAAGTTTTTTTATTTCTCTCAAAGAATAAACTCAAAGGTCTGTAAAGTCGACAGAATTTAATACATTTCAAAGAATTTGTAATTTTCGACTCCATTTCTATTTTTGGGTAATCTTTAAGTGATTTCGTTATTTAACACACATTTAAACTACAGTTTGAAGGAAATGAAAAGCAATAAATGAGAGAAAATTCAGAATAAAATTTTTATCTCAAACTATAAAAGTTTTTGAGGAACTCATATAAGAATGAAATGTCTTTTGCTTTAAATATTTTCAGTCATTTTATTTTTATTAAACTTTTAGTCATATCGTCTCAGAATAATAATAATAAAGAATTGATGACTAAATTCAGCCTAAAGTTCATTAACTTAAGGAAAAGTTTCCTAATTATTATTTTCGGGAAAATGAAAATGAATTCAAAGTTTTGCTAAATTAGGGCTCAAAAGAGATGATTAAAATAATAGAATCAAATTTAATTCATTTGATTCTTAGTCAATTCAATTATTTTTTCATTTAATTTTCAATTTATTATTTAAATTGATTTCATTATAATTAAAAAAAATAGTATAAACACTAATAAACCGCATTTTTTTCAAAGTTAAATATATGTGAAAAATCAGCAAGGATCATTAGTTTTAATGAGTTTTCTTTAATCACCAGGATTAAATTATTGCAACTAAAAAAATATAATCAAAACCAGTGATGCTGAGAGGGGTTCCGCCTAATGATCTCAAACCTTATGTAATGTATCCTAAAATTTAACACTAAGTTTAAGTTAAGTTCAAAATAGTCATAAAATATAAAATTTATCGCTTTTTTATATCTGGAAAATAATTAAAAGTATATAAAACATTATAAAAAAAATATAAATATTAAATATGTTCTCATTTTTTTGGTCATCAATAGAAATCACGTGACATAAAACGCGTTATAAATTATTTATTAATTTTAGCGTAAAAATGAACTGAAATTATTTGGAAATGTATTAATAAATTTTGTTGTAATTTATAAAAGTTTTGGACAAAAAAAAATTGTAATTTTAGTAAATTTGAAAAACTGACGGCAATTGTTTTAATTGTATTAAAGTCGTCGTCGTATCGATGCGTTCATTACTATTGAATTACATTTGATTAGATTACTTGCCTTTAGAGACGATTAGCATTAATGATATTTTAATGTTTGCCTTCATTTTCCAAATTAAAATTACGAGTCGGCCCTAAATGTGATGCTTTAATTCGTCTATACTTTTCAATCAACTAATTATTTTTTGAACATCAGAACAGAACAGAACAGAACAGAAACTTCTGTTCTGTTGTGTACTAAACAAATGCAATGTTGATAGATTTGTTCAATATTTTTGATCAAGGCACTGTTTGATTGATTCGGTTATTATGAGGCAAATCCATCATATTTTATAAGCAAAATGAATAAAAAAGTGTCGAAATGAGGGGACGTCTAATTCTGTTAAACACTTTTTTATGTGAAGAACTCCTAAGAAAATGAGTTTCTTTATTATAATGGATGAGTCAAAAAGGACGGGCACTCAATATTTATAGAATTAGTATTACTTGAATTCCTTCCACCAGTTTTTTTTATGAAAGTATTGACAAAAACATATTCTCAACTAAAAGACTAAAAGACTGTTTCCTTCAAAACATTTACCAGTTTTTAGATATAAAGAAATGATGGAATACTCGACACAACATTTAAATAGTTTTTATTCAAAAATGATATTTCAATATATTTGTAATCTTTTTTTTGTGATGCATTACAAACACTTCAATAAATACAATAAACTTTTTGATGAAAAAATGTTTTGAGAGATAATTTGATTCCTTTTATAATCAGATCATTCTTTCAATAATTTTCTTATGAAATGAGTTTTAGTTTCAAATATTTAAATATAATTTTAATTTAATATAATTTACAACAAGAATTTGAATTCATTGCTACCATTCCTGAGCTGATCCCGTAGCATATCACGAGTCAGTTTCAGGTGATGTTCCACATTAACTGATCCGATATTACTCTTCTGGATCTTTTCAAAACATTGAATCGCTTCGTGGAAATGTTTTCGTCTGACGTGAATAACACAGAGGTTGTGCTGAGCGAACACATTTGAGGGGTCGATACTCAGTATTTTGTGGTAACAGTTTTCGCCATTTTTTAAATCATTGAAATATTCGATATAAATATCACCCAAAAGGAGAAGACCTTTAATGTGTTCACTATTTGTCGTTAAGAGTTTGGTCAGGTATTCGACCGCTTCTATGGGTTGGGGAGAGTTCTCATTATAGAGAAGAAGAGCCATATTATAGAGGGCTTCAGAGAAATTTGATTTTATTTGAATGGCTTTTTCTAAAAAATGCTTTCCTCTGTCGAAACGACGACTTTTTATGGCAAAAAGCCCTAAATTAAAATATACCGTTTCGTCAGCCCTTCCCAACTCTATGATTGTGTTGAGCCGTTCAACGGCCACTTCATTGAGATTACTGAAACCCTGATCCTGAATAATGCGCGCAGAGGCCAACAGTGAAGGCTCGTGGTGTGGGTCCAAACTTAATGCTTTATCGAATAAGTGGAGCGCGTCCTGAGGGGAACCGCTTTCGTTCACAACTAAACCTAACTGTAAGTCAAAGTAAATGAGTTTTAAAATTGATTTGAATTTTATTTTCAGTTGTTTTCGGTCTACACTTTTTGACGACAATTTAATTGACTCGAATTAGGAAAAGAGCACTTTTAAGTCTGTCATATCCAGGGATGGCTCAACGCTTGCCAATGAAATTCTCATTTCATACTTTTTTTTATCCGTCCCCTATTTTTCTCCTTTTTTTATTACACATACTTTTAGTGAAAAGACGTCTCAATATTTTCCAAAAAAAAACTATTTTTCTAAAACTTGATAAGAATATAATCCCATTCATTCGATGGTCATCTCTGAACCTAACTTTTGAAAAAAAAAGTTGAGAATTGCATTGCATTAAGAAATGAGAGCTCTTTTCTCTCTTAACTTCAACGGACTGTCATTTGGGAAATATTTTGGTCTAAAATTGTCGGCAAATGAAATGAAAAAAGAGTGCAAAAAGTTTTCCATTTCTTTTGTAAACGTTTAGTAATGGATTAGATTTTGAGATTAAATTTGATTGGACTTACATTATAGAGAACGTCTGGGTCTGAGTTTTCATATTCGAGTGCTTTGGCCAACATTACCGTTGTGTCTGTCCGTCGATTTGAAGCGCGCATTACTTTTGAAAGGCTTTCAAACGCTGGACTGAAATCACTTTTTAGAGTTAAAATTCTTTGTTGCAAAAGTAACGCCTCTTTTGTCTTCTTTGGATCTCTTGATATTAGTTCAGAAAGTCTTAATAAAGCCGTTAAATGTATTGCAGAGATTTGATCAGAATTTTTGACCGATTCTTCAAAAAGATTTGTTGCTCTTCTGTAAGAAATTTCTGCTTCTTTTGAATTATTTATTTTAACAAAAATATTGCCCAAATTGAGATGACCTCGAACATCCGTTGGCTCAATTCTACATCAAATAGAGTGATATTAAAATTCATTTGGAAAATGATATTTATTAATATATTGAGTCGATTACCGAATTGCTTGTTTGAAGTAAGTGATGGCCAAATCATAGTTACCATCCCTTTCGTAAAGTCGTCCCAAATTGTTGAGTAGTTTAGTGTTGTTAGGATTTACTCGAATACCAGAAGAATAAAGAGAGTACTCATTGTTCCTAAAAATTGAATTCAAGACATTAATGACAGAAATATAATATATTTTATAAATTATATTATAAAACAATAAATGTCTGTCTTTTGTGGCCATAATTTATATGAAATAAACCAAAAGTTTCATTATTTAAAAGCTTAGAGTAATAGTAAAGAAATGATTGGATTACCATTCAGTGCATCTGCGATATGTCTTAAGCATGTGAACGATCAACAGAAGGCCTATTACTGTCTTAAGACTAGGCGTATGGCTTTCCCTAAGGTTTTGAGAGAAAATGAGAGAAACAAAAATGTCTTAAATTATGTTTAGTTCTTATAAAATGTTATACAAAAGTCAATAATTTAGAGAAAGAATTGCATACCAATAGTCAAACATCTTTTTGATGCCCATTCCTATCAAAAGAAGGAATCCCATGGATGGCAGATATAATACTCTTTCGGCCACAACAAAACCGGTCGGAAAAAACAAATTTGACGCCGGAATGAAGGGCACAATCGCCAAACTAAGCACCTATTCATACAATAAATCGCATACAATATATAGAAATATCTTATATTCCATTTATTTGTTGCCACAAATATTTTTGCTATTTTTCCGAAACCTTTCAATCATTTTATGGATTTTTCTTTCTATTTATTACAACATTTTTTCCGCAAAAATATTGTGTTTCGATGGGATTATATGACTGACCAGAAATAGTTTGTGGTCTTGGCTTCTGATTAAGGCATAGTATAATAAGTAGAGAAGTGCGGCAAAGAAGGCCCCAGTCGTCCAAATTCTTGGATCGCTTAGAGTTGACACCAATCGAATCGATGAGTGCGTCCAATCACAGCTCAAATCACTTGGAAATAACAGTAACCAACCATTGAAGGCAACCAAATAACTAAAGGTTAACTGTCGGCTCGGACTCTCCGCATAAGAGGCCGGGTTGTCCAACCTGTCAACACAAATATTACCATTTTTTATGAATAATTCCTTTCCCAGAGTTTAATATAGATTTTCATTCTTTTCCTTCGGATTTATTTTTTGAATTAATTTTATTAATATTTTATTCTTTAAAAATTCTAAACAGAAATTCATTGAAAAAAATTTAATAAACTTTTGTTATGAAAACTTTGTATTCATTATTTTCTAAAGAAAGTCATGTTTTATAAAATAATCAATGAATGAGAAAATTAATGGTTTCCATATAAAGTGTGGAAACTGAGGACTGACTCTTATATACCATTCATTGTATTTCATATAAATTAATTGAATTGTATTTTAAATTAGAAGTCAATTCAAATCATAAATTCTGACCACTTTTTAATTAAAGTTATCTCAATAAATGTTGTTTTTGAATAAATTAACATGCTAAAATACGATTAGTGATATGTTGTAAATGAAAGGTGCTAGCATAAACATTAATGAGGAAATATGTTAAATACCTATTGAATTTTGGAAATTGATTGGCCATTATATACAATCTGAATATAAGAGCTGCCAAGAATGCAGACAATAAAATAAATATGTTTTTAACGGTTTTCCTCGAAGCGATTTGCAATTTCTTTGTGTTTCCAACTCTGGATATAATAGCGTTTAAATTCACTGCTTTTGAGTTAACTTTATTTTCCTGTGGAGACAATACACACAAAAAATGAATCAATGAATGAATAGATGAATGACTTATACAATAAAATCAAGACTTGAAAAGAAAACATTAAAAACTGATTTACGAAATATATAACTATTGGGAGGAAAAGAGCAAAAAACACTTACTTTGTTCAGAGGTTGTCGTCGACAAACCAACTCATGAATGGCACATATTATTAGAACAGTGAGTGACTGTTCTTTACAAAGGAATCCTAACCACGAAAATATTATACTTAAAACTAATTTATGTTTTAATTTATATTTTGTTGAACTCCACACTATTAGAGTCGATAAATAAAATACAGCCGACAAGAGTTCAGCCCTTCCGACAATCGATGCAACCTTTAAATGAGAAAATTTTCATCAATTATTTTATGCAAACTATTGATTGTTTCCCTCAATAATTACTATTTCTAGACTTTTAAATTAAATTATGTCTGAAAACAAAGTGAATATGAATTCAGAGAATAAATTAAATTTCATTATATTTTGGTTTTATTCGGCTTTTATTTAAAAACATTCGTTTATTCATTAAATTTTGTTTTATTTGGTAAGACTTGGATTCTCTGTTTATGTGACACAGATATAATGGACGAGTGCTTTGTCTGACCACGAATTTGGCAATATTTAAGTGAACACATGCTGTAGAAAAGCCTACAAACCCTAAAACCACTCGTTTTGTGTTAAATAATATTCGAAACTTAAATGCATTTTCGCGTTTGTAGTTAAACGAGTCGTTCTCCTAAAGCAAAACACAGTTCCGAAGATATTTGTCTGATCGCACTCTTTCCACGCTTATTCCAGTTTACAACACACACTCAGTGTCAGAGAGAAAGAGAGGAATAAAATGAGAGAGAGAGAGAATGCACTAAAAAATTCTTAACCTCTAAGCCTTAATGGATAAATCGATATAAGTTGCTCTTAAAGCTCTCTCTCTCTCTCTCTCTCTCTCTCTCTCTCTCTCTCTCTCTCTCTCTCTCTCTCTCCCTCTCTCTCCCCTGGTTTTTATAGCAAAACGTTTTGTTTTTGATGCAGTTTTTGGTACTTTGAAATAGTTATTGATTCGGTTTATATTATCTGCAAAGAGTTGCCAAATGAATACACAGACAGAAGACTAGAAATAATGAAAGACTAAAAAAACAATAATTTTAAGCAAATCATAAAATGTGAGCCAAATATAGTGGAAGTGAATCGAAAATAAGTATCAAAAATAAGGAATTGAATACAAATATTGAACGCAAATCTCAAATCCAGGGCTCAAATGAAAGTTTGATTCGATTGCGTCGATAGTACTGTAATTTTGTGCCGCACTTTTGTCAATGTATTCATTGCTTTCTCTAAAGAAAAATATTGTATTTTATTTTTAAAAGGATTTGAGAATACAATCGATAGAATACTGAGGACTGAAGAGAGAGTTCACACCAACTGATTGAAAACAGTTGAGTAAAAACTGATGGTTAGCACTGATCTAATAGTTTTCACAGACAAGAATTGGGTCTGGCATTAGGTCTGGCACTCGACATATGCACACAATATTCTTATCTCTAATTTCTCTATAGTTTGCAGAAAAAGATTGAAAAAAGAAATTGTAATGAGATTTGAGATTCTTTACTACAAATGATGCATAACAGCACTGCATAACAGCACTGCATAACAGCACTGCATAACAGCACTGCATAACAACACTTCTATCAGTAGAAAGAATAGAATACTTTTGATAGAAGCAAACAAATGAACGTTAAGAGCAATAATACCATAAAATTTCAATTTAATAAATAGAATGTATTGACTCTTCTAAAGAAGCATTGGTTCGGTGGCAGCACATCATTTACTAATTCAAGTCATACACTCTATGGATATTTAAGAGAGTGTCCGACATTATAGTGAGTATCACTGAATTAGTCCATTACAACAATTGTCTACAAAAGTACTTCTGATGTCAAATATTATAATGACTCAAAAGTATCCATTATTTCCATTTCGTGACTTGTTTTAGGATCAACTGATTTGACTCACATTCGATCACATTATCGTCAAATTGAATGTCCCCTCACTATAATCACTACTATCGGGTCATCAAATGAAAAATCATTTCGCGATTACTTTTCTTTTATTTTTTTTACGGAAAATGATTTTTCGATAAAAACCAATTTTTTCCGATTTATTTATTAAAACAAATTTCATTCAATAATTTATTAAATATAATCTCAAATTAGAGGAAGAGCTCCACATTTCAACGCAACAGAGGAGTAGATTTTCAATTGCGATTACTAAACACAGAACGTGACTGAAAAACATTTTATATACAGTCTCTATAGTCAGCTATTTTTTATCTAAAAATTATTCAGAATATTTTTTTTCGAGATTTTTATTTGCTTTTAGGGATATATTCAATATATTCAACGAAAGATTTCAATATTTGTGTGAAATATTATCATTAAATTTAATATAAACTAAAGTATTTTCAAATCAATAGTCATTAGGAATTCTTGAGAAGCAATTTAGTAGAAAAAAAACTCAAACTTTTAAGAATCTCAAGAGTCTAATAAGTTTCTCCTCTCCAGAGTCTCAGCGATAAGTTTTGCTGATTTTTGAATATTATGTTAACGATAAGGATATGTTCCTTCTATTGGAGTGGCTTTCCTTACATTGACAGAGGAAAGGCATTTATTTAGAAAGTATGAGTGCAAACGATAACCTTATGATAGATTATCTATTCATCAAATAACAGTTATGTGTTTACTCCTAATACTACCAATACTTACGCAATCCGTATGTATTGAGTGAACGGCGAACAGAAGTGCAGTTATTAGAGATGTCGTCGAATCACAGAACAGGAGCTGACAGTAACTGAGGGGTAGAGAAAACATGAATGACTTTCATATAATGAGTTGTTTGGAGATTCAGAAGCATTACTCCAAAGTTTGCCCTCAAAAGAATTGGATCGCTTCTGGACTTACTTATAATAGAGAACACAAACGAATGAATGCAATGCAATGTTGATTATATGATATCCCATCGGATTTAAGCCATGAATACCGAAATTCCATCTGAATGTAAGAATAGTGAGCGGTCGGTAACTTCGATGGCTTTGTTCCTAAAAATTAATGCAATTCTTTTGTAAGTTCCGTAAAATAGCATCAAATCTGAGGCATTGCTCAACACATCGATTGCATAAAAGATCACTAATTTATAGATGAATTGCCTTTCGTTTTATGAATTCATTACAATTGAGTGACTTATCGTGAATTTGCGTGTTTTGTGTGCTTTCATTTGGACCCTCATATGTATGCCTTCCTGTTTTAGTGATTAACTACTCTGTCATCCATTTTATTCTCAATAATTAATCGGTGAACTCCTTAAATGAGCCGAAGGATATAGGAATGGATAGAGGAATGGATAGAGGAATGGCTTTATTGAATCTTTATAAGTCTTAATTCCTCTCAACTACTGTTACACTGAACTCATATTATTAGCAAAACGATAGCAATACTGACTACAACGCCATACACTTAGACTAAGGAATGACAGCCAAAGTGAGGGCTAGTCATCTAACTTACCCTGGAACATATCTTATAAGAT
>JAQIXI010002468.1:0-10255 GCA_034700165.1 Galumnidae sp. Gr-Ori-00277
TAAAATAAGTTTCATTATATACTTAAGTTTTAGCCGTAAATGTAGTGATTATGGCTTTGACCTCAAACCTTGTTTTAGGATTATTGAGGAAAGCCCTTAATTTAATTTTTGATTAATATTTTTCCTTTTTAAAACACTCAATAAAATATATACTAGTTTTAACCCGTAAATGTAGTGCCCTTAAAGTTTGAACGCAAACCTTGTTTAAGCTTTTATTTTAATTAAAAAAATGTCAAACAACTACCAAGCAAATTTTATAAATAAATTGAAAGTTATTTATTTGTTACAAATGTAACCGTATTTGTCATTAGAATCTTTGTAGGCTCCCATCTGTATTAATTTATCAACGGCTGAATTTACATCATTCATTCTAAAAGCCTTTTCTTTATTTAAAATAAACCAGTATGCTTTAAAACAGAATAAAAATTATAAAAAAAACTAAAATTCAACAAATAGTACCTAAATTATCGCTACCAACTCCATAAATGACCAGAACCGGTTCCACTTGTAAAACAAACATTGGTTTAGTAATAGTATAATCTTCTTTTTTAAGTCTAAATTCAAAGCATCCTCTTAGAGTTTCATGCTGATAAAACTTTCTTGGAAAAGAATCTTTTCCACGTCTTTTTAAATAAACAAATTTCAAAAAAAGATTAAAAAGTTCTACTCACGTAATGGTGATAATTATATAATTTTTCCCGGAAACAATATTGCTTTGATAACAAGGTTGATTTTTATTCTTTCGATATTTCGAAAAAATCACATACCATTTTCCTTCTAACTAAAAAAATTAAATTAGTTAATAAATAGTTCGAACACTGTATTACAGATCTTATATCCAATTCTTTCAATATAAAATCGTCATCAGCGAAAGGGTTTATAATATTGTGTTCGCTTATTCTTCCAATTTCACCACTATTTCGCTGACCCCTACTTTTATCATTTAATAAAATTGATGAAATACTAAAAAGTAAAAGAAAATTTAACATTTTAATATATTTATGGTTTTAAAAAATGTATACTTTAAATGAAAATAAAAAATATAATGGCAGACAAACAAATTAACAAGGTTAGCTTTCAAATCAATGGAACACTACAATTACGGTTTAAATCTTGTATATAATAAATAATAAATTAAGGGTTTGATTGAAAAATATAAATTTAGAATTAAATTTAAAACAAGGTTTGAGGGCAAAGCCTATAATCACTACATTTGTAATGATTAGTGAAATGATTTAACTTTAATAAACCAAAAAAATTTCAATAAAACTAATTAAAAAAATATAAAATAAATGCATTTTAACACTAATTAACCTTTTAAGGGAATAAGGGATTTTTTTAAGGGAATCCCTTAAAAATTTGAGCAAGGGAAGAGAAGGGAAGGGAATGAAAATATTTTTAAAGGGAAGGGTAGGGAGTACAAAATCTTAACTTTTTCGGTCTCTAGTTTATACTAATAGTAGAATACACGTTAATTAGTGTACAGGTAGATTAATATACGCGCAAATTAGTGTAAGCGTGGATTCTTCATTATTAATAAATCATTAATTATGAGAATTTTCATATACAATTTAATTTAAAGATTTAATTAAAATTTAATAATGTTGTCAATGTAATCAATATGCACATTTATGTTCGCAGATGTTATTTAACTTATTTAACATTAAATAATTATTAATTATTTTTCATTATATAATCAATATTAAAGTTGCAATTAAATATATTTTATCATAAAATGAATTATCACATTATTGCATTAATTTTGGTCATCCTCTATATAACGGTCTCAGGTAAAACTATTAAAAGTTTTCATTTGATTAAAGATATTTTAACTTAAAATTAAAGGGTATAGGTATCCTGGACGTCATTATAGCCGTATATATGAAGATCCGGACTACGATTTCCCCCGAAGAAACTATCATTATCCTTATGAGTCTCACAGAGCTTTCCGTAACAGACCTTATCATTCTAGGCAAACCTATTTTGAAGACGATGATTCCGATTTTATTAGGAGATCAAGTAATCTTGGATATAATCCACTTGGAATGTATTAATTAATAAATTAATATTCTGGATTTTCTTTTACTTGTATGCAAATTTTATTTTGAAATTTATGAATAAACACAAATAAACATTTTATATGATAATATTGTTTTTTATAAATTTATTTTTGCTAGTAATAGAGAGAATGATGTTTTCCAAGAGACTAGGGATGACAACAAGGGTCATTAAACATAACTGAATTTATCCTAAAGTGAGACTAAACCATTGATAAATGGCTTCAATAGTAACGGAAGTCTCAAAGTTGTCAAAGTCTCTTAGCTATGGCTTAGCAATGGATAGGCATTCAGGTATGGACAGGTATTCAACTATTGATAGGCACTCAAATCTCCGTACATTGCAATATTGAAATACGATAATATTGTCATAAATCTAGAACTGACTATTGTCTCAATTAAGAACTAACTGTAGCCTTAACTAAATAGCTCATTATTGTCTCGAAATAAGCACTTACTGTGACTTTAGGTCTGTTAAGCTGCCTAAGAAATTACCGAAATTATTGCCAAGCAAAACTTTATAATCATTAAATCATTGATAAAATATTCCGACATTCAGTCTAAAGTGTTTTCTAAACTATGACTTAACTGAAAGATTTATCGGCAGTTCGTTAGCGCTTAAGTATTAATAACTAAATATCGATTCAAAATATCAATAGAAACAATTGATTCAAAGTTCTGATAAATCAATATTTCATCTAAAGTAATCAAGCTACATCAAATCTATAAAAAATTAGTGAAGGTCCATATTTGTAGTAATTTGTTTTATAACAACGACTAATTATGTCACGTGATCTCTTTAATAAGTAAGTTACAAAAAGAGTGAAAGCCGCAAACAAAGAATGGATTAATTTTGAATTTCATAAACATGGTAAAATGAAAAAAAATTGACATGGTAATTGGATGGGTTGACCACATGGGACAAATTTATTTTAATTTAATTTCAAAATATTGCCTGCTCATTTGTTGACAGATTGTTTCTCAACAGGATTATTGTGTGAATGATTCTTGAGTGCGATCTGATATCGGGATCTGAAAAATCAAAGAATAGAGTCCTGGAGTTTTTATGGAAATTTTTTCCCTGCATTAGATTCCTGGTTAATCTCTATAACAATAAACAAAACAATTATATGAATTTCATTTTTTTGTAATTCAGTCATTAATTGAAGAGAATTTAATTAATTTTGAATTTAATTATAAATTCAATTAAAATATGTTTTATAATTAAAATAAAAATTGATCTAGCAACATTTATATTTTTATTAGTGGTTTATTCCATAAACTTTTTTTAACAAAATGTCGAATTTTTTAAATTTATTTCTTTTAATTGGGTTAACATTAAATATAGTTATTTGTAATAAAAAGAATAATAAGTGGTTTGGACAAAAGTGGCTTGATCAATCTTATTTGTTAAAATGGAAAGATGATCTTGTTGATAAGTCAATTACAATAAGAGTGGAAGTCGCAACCAAAGGGTGGATTAGTTTTGGTTTTTCTAAACATGGTAAAATGAATGAAATTGACATGGTCATTGGATGGGTAGACCACATGGGACAGACTTATTTTAATGTAAGTTTTATTTTAGAATATTGCATGTTCATTTGTTGACAGATGGTTTCTCAACAGGACTATTGGGTCAATGATTCTGGTGTGCGATCTGTGGACAGTTCTCAAGACTGGTATCTGTTATCAGGGTATGAAAACTCAACGCATACCGTTTTCGAGTTTTATCGGAAATTTATTACCTGCGATGAAGTAAATGACCTCCAGATCTATGAAAATGATTACGAGATATCAAACATTGTATTTGAATATAATTTTATTGACCCAAAAGACAACCACTCGATAGGCATTCCCTCCAAAAGTGGTTCATTTCATCAGAATTTCTTTTTTCATGAAATGCATTATCCGTTCGAACCAAAAGAAAGTGATATCGAAATTATTGATATTTGGCTCAATGTATGATATGTTATACAATTAAATTAAGAAATGGTATTTCCAGACATTTCATTTTTATTCTTAATTTCAGGTAACATTACCTGAGAACCCTGTTGAAAATATTTTTTGTAAGATTTTTTCAAGTGATTCCTTGAGAGGTAAAACAGTGATCAAGGTAAGTAATAAAATAATTGATTTAGTCCAGGGATGGAGAAAGGTATGAGTCTCATGGGGGTCCAGGGGGGTATTTTGGTCAAAATTCAGGGGGGTATTAAGGGTGTATTTTTTGTATGACCTCAAAAAATTGCCAGTTTTTTACATAAAAATCGTTTTATTATTATCTTATAATAATTAAATTAGCTTTTAAGTGCTTGTAAGGTAAAGAAAAAGCATTTTTTGTAAAAAATTACAAGTTTTTTGACCAAAATTATTCATTTTCCGTCTTATTTTTGATAAAATACCTTAAAAATTATGAAATTCAATGGATTTTTTAAGGAAAAGCATTTAAATACCACTTTTAACATATGATTTTACAATTATTTCTCAAAAATTTTGAAAAATGGGAGTTTCGCGCCGGCTCCTGTTTTTCTAGAGAGGGTTTTTTCCCGATTTCTCCCAGTGGGTATTTTGCTAATTTTTAGGTCTCAGGGGTATTCCAGAATACCCCTCTTTCGCCATCGCTGATTTAGTCCTATTTATTGAAAGTCATTCATTTATCAAGTGTTCATTCATTGCTCATTCTTTCCATTCAGATCGAACCCTACCTTTCGGAAGAAAGAGTGAACCATCACATAAACCTTTTCAAATGTTCAACAAAATGGGCTGAAAATAATTATGCGCAAAGATATAGAGATAAAATATTTTATTTTGACATTAATGACGATATGGGCGAAATTATAAAGGATCTAGCAAAGAATTGCATGTATCTTTTAATTAGTAACTCAGTCCATACCTCTTATCCAGTGGTTTTTCCTGAATTCGTTGGTTTAAATTTCAATGAAAAACTACAATATTTATTTATCTTGGGACACTTTTTCAATTATAATAAACATAATTCAAAAGTAAATACTTCTATAAGATTGTGGACAACAAGTAAGTCATTTTAATTATTTAAATCACATAAAATTTTCAAGATGATTAGGTATCGTTTAGATAATTTTCCACAGTTTACATTTAACTTGTGAATAAACTTTTTGAATATGCTAATAAATATTAGTTATACAAGATAAGTTATTAGATATTGAAAAATTAATTTTATTCAATTTTAGATCATAAAAGGAAAGTCGAATCTGAAAATTATTTTTTTGTTATGAATCCTATGGGTGGATATAACACCTGGCCATTCATATTAGCACCTAGGCAAACTAGTTTTAAAATTTCATCAGTATTTAGTAGTTATTGTCTTAGCAAATATGTAAGTTATTACTATTAATATGAAATCACAAAACTATTATTTCTATACAGGGTGAAATGGATGATATTGGAATTTTCATGTTTGCAATGCTTCTTCACTCTCATGACTCGGGTCTGGCTATATGTTACCCGTTAATATTCAAACAATTATTTTCCTGTTACTAGCAAAAAGCCTCCCTTTCCCCTCCATTACTAATAAAAAGAATGGTCTCTAGAGAGACATAAACCTCCCTGATCCTCCTTTACTAACATATGTTACCCGTTGATATTCAAAGAATCATTTTCCCATTACCAAAAAAACCCTAGAAATATATTCGTTATTGTCATAAGCGATAAGTTTTCCGTTGCAAGCAGAAAGCGAGATGGGTGGGTGAGTTGATGAGGGAAATATGATCGTATATACTACCATTACTCTATAAATGTAGTTCAAACAAATTCAAGAAATTTTAATAATTTCTCCACTTAAGTCAATCTATTTCTTTTTTTAAATTTTCCATAAAATCTAATTTAGTTTAAATTATGTTTAAATTTGTAGCCAAGAAGGATGGCTGTTTCGGCATGAGCTGACAACCGGAATTTTTCGTTTGCAATCGATAGAGGGCATTGAGCTGAACTCAAGAAAATAAAAAAATTAGGGAATTGCATAAGGTTCACCCGCTAGAAGGCGTCAAAGTATGAATTTTCAAGTATGAATTTGTCCCTTAAGAGATATGTAATTCCACTAAATCAAGCATTCTGAATCCAATAGAATAGGTCTTTAGCTCTTACAACAAATACATTTTGAGATTTACATGTTTTTTGGTATAATTGATCAAAAGTCAGTCTGATCTTCAAAAGTTTTCAACTTTTCAATTTTTTTATTTTCATCAATTGTTATACTTCATCAAAAATAAATTACAGATTAATTCATCAAGTCCAAAAACATATATTTATGTTCGAAAACATATACTATATTGATATTTACTTTCTGTCTTTGACACCTTCTAGCAGGTGAATCTTATGAAATTTAATAAAAATTCTTATATTTTCGAGTTCAGCTCAATGTCCTCTATCAATTGCGTATGAAAAATCCCGGTTGCCAGCTCATCCTTTTAGAAGCTGAGGGGCCGCCATCCTTCTTTATATGCAAGTTAGATAAAATTAATTTAGCATAAGATAGTCAAAGAATGGCGCAGTAAAATGATAAAATTTAAATCAAACTTAATATCAGAGATAACAATAAGACTCGATCCCAGAGGGTATTTTGGCCTCGGTTCAGGGGGTATCAAGGAGAGTATTTGAAAAGCGCTAAAATCGCATATAAATTCTATTTTTTATGTGTTTTCCCTTTTAAATACACAATTCAATCATATTTAAAGTATTTTGTCACTTTTGAAGCATAAAATTAAGAATTTTTGATAAAAAGCGATTTTTTAAAAAAAATTAGAAAAATTTAAGTTTGAAAAAATTAACTCTGTAAATCCGTTTTTTGACGTTTCAACGCATTTTTGTTATGTTTTCTGTTATTTTTCTTAATAATTAAAGCCATCTTTTGGATTTTTCGAGCATTTATTCCGATTTTACAATATTTTAGCTAAAAATCGAGCAGAATTTAGTCTTTTCGCTCTTATTCCAGAGGGATATTTTGCCAATTTTTCAGCAGTATTTTTAAATAGCCCCCTATTTTCCATCTCTGCTTAATATTAATAATATGTAAACCACAGTGCAACATAAGTGGAGAACTTATTGTACTTAAAATTTTATTCATATAATGATAATTTTATTCTTTTATTTAACAATTATAAATCAAAGCCATTGGACATGATTTGAGACATTACAGAAACAATGAACTTCTAAGACGTTTTCAAATAAACCATTTCAACAATAATTATCAAATCTATTTATCTTTGCAAACACCAATCAACTTTAGAAAAGAGGACAATTTGATTATATCGTGTGATTACAAAACTTCCGACAACACAAATAGCGTTTTAGTAATTAAAACAAATTTATATAATTTTAAATATAATATAATTATTTGTTTTTAAAGAATAGTCAAATGGTTTGCAGATTAAATACATACTATTACCCAAGATTGAAAAAGGTACTAGGTGCAAAAAACTCTCAAAGTAGCATCTCTTACGAGACCTTTCTCAATATTACTGGCCTTGAACAATTTGATGAGTAAAATATATTCATTTTAAGTTAATTTTTATTTATATTAATTTTCATTTTTAAAGGAATAGTTTTTTCACAAAAAATGCTGTCATTAGAAAACCAAAGGAATGGAATAACACTAAACTAATTGATTTCATTTCAAATAATAAATATCGTATTAAAGATCCGAAAGAGTTGGAAACCTTTCAAATGATTAATGATATGGTTGAGTGTTGTGTCTCATTCAGCCACAAAGTTAAGGAATTCAGGAAAATTACTAAACCACCTGGATTCTATGAATCCATAATGAATTGGAATGAAAAGCAAAACTATTGTTTTAATAATAAAATTTCTGGCCAATTTGACCAAGGTGCATTACAATTGAAGAATCGTTTAGAAAATTCTAAATTTAATTTTCATAAACTAAAGTTTTCTCTCAAAATACTTATAAATGCATTCAAAATGAATTTCTTATTTTCATTTTAATAGAAAAAAGTTCTTTAAATATTTATTCAAATAAATTATCGAAAACTTTTAATATTTTTCGCATTATTTAAAACTAATTGAATTAAACTGAAATGATTTCCGCCCTTTAATTGTATTAAACTTTTTTAAATGTAATAAACATTTTGCGATTGGAGTTCATATTCTTCAATCGCATGCTTGTAAAAATAACCTAGCACTTTCTGATCCAATCGCTTCTATTGAGAATGAAGTTGAGCTTGCACAATTTGTGTTAGCAAAATATCATAGTCTGTCATATCTGTAGTCGTGTCCTCTTTTGTAATCTGTAGGTCAATCGTTATATCAATTGGGGGCCAAAACAATGTTTCGACTCTACAAATCATTTCATCAAAACATATATTTTAGTCAAAAATCATATAAACTTATCTTTGAATCAATTAATTGTCGCTCAATTTACAAATATTTTTATTAAAAGTATTTTAATGATAAACAAAGGTTTTGCTTATAATTAAGTTAATTACTATAATTTTTGCTGCAAAACAATTAAATAAACGAAAATAAAATGAATTTAAAATTTTGTTAACTTATTTTACTTTAAAATTTGAGTCAAAAATCACTACAAATAAGTTTTTCAAATAATTTTTTAACTATATTTAATTTATGTTACATTTATATGAATTAATCTTTAATTATTGTTATTTCAAATAATCATTTAATTTACTGAAAACCATTACTTGAATTACAACTCAATTTTAGCCTATGACTGACTCTCCGAATAAACTGTTAAAAAGATTATCTTTGAAAAGACGACTTCCCTAATCAGGGATAAGTAATTAACAAGGTGGCAAATAGGAAGGGTATTACCCGTATTTCACCTGGAGCGAAAAATCCAAAAGAAGGCTGTAATTAGTAGGAAAAATAATAGAAAACATAACAAAAATGCCTTAAAACGCTAAAAGCGGGTTTTAGAGTGACTTTTTTCAAACTTCAAATTTTCAAAAATTTGAAAACATTTTTTGTCAAAAATTCTTAGTTTTTGCTTCAGATATGATATTATATGATTGTTATTATATTATTATTGATGATATATGTACCTAATATGCGATTTTAAAATACCCAACTAATATCCCCCTGAGCCGAGACCAAAATACTCTTAGCACCCCACCTGGGATCGAGTTTATTTGCCACCCCTGCTTCTAATATGAATTAAAATTTATTATATATCCCTGAACGATGACCTGAAGGGGATCAAACCTTATTTACTTCAATAAAGACAAAACATATTCAGGTTTAAAACATAAAATATAAGAAAAAGTTACCGGATATTAAATTTTGTTTATGTTCGTATGTTTGCAAATATTTGATATAAATTTCAATATAAACTTATTTTAATTATTTTCCATTAAAATGGAGAACCATTTTAATGGTTTATTCCTATTAATTTTATTCTCCTTTAAAATTGTTTGGAATAACGATAATAATAATTATAATTACAATAATAGTGAATGGTTCAACCAGAAGTGGCTTGATCAATTTTATTTGTTAAAATGGAAAAATGATCTTGTTAATAAGTCAATTTTAATAAGAATAAAAGTCAAGACCAAAGGATGGGTTAGTTTTGGTTTTTCTAAACATGGTAAAATGAATGAAATTGACATGGTCATTGGATGGGTAGACCACATGGGACAGACTTATTTTAATGTAACGCACAAACACACATACAATTCTTTATATAACGGGGTGTGAATTAAATTCTGTACCGCCATATTTATATCAATAATTTGTTACTAGAATTACTTGAATTCAATTTAATATTAAAAACCAATAATATATTATATAAGGATAAGAAATAATTTAATGATTGCCTTCTATCGGTCCAAATGTAGCGCAACGACGGATTCTTCTGACCACTCTATCCATAGCTCTTTTAACAACATTTTGAAAACCCTTTCCTAGAAATTGCGATCAAAAAATTATTTTGGGGTCAAATTTAGTTTTGAATTTATTCATTATCTCTTCAAAGGTTTTCTCTTTGATTTTTTGAAGAAAATTATGTATTATTCGGTTAATTTATTAAAGAAAAGTATTTTTCTTTTTTTGATGAAAAAATCAAATGAACAAAAGTACCGGTAGAGCCAAGAACACTGACGTTTGACCATTATTTTAGCCGTTTCTGAATATTTTGGTGACTTCTTTTTCATGTATCTCTTAATGTGTCTCTTCTTAAGCCAATATCTGATGGTATT
>JAQIXI010002469.1:0-10252 GCA_034700165.1 Galumnidae sp. Gr-Ori-00277
GCTCGACATTATTTATGATTAAATTCATTGCTTTCTCATATTTTCAAGCGCAAATTTTAAAAGTTCCTATCCCAAATATTAATCTTTAAATATTTAGCAAATTGACAAGAATATATTTGAATTCTATATTTAGTATGCATACTTTTTAAAAAAATCATTTTTCAAATGCTTAATTTTAACAAAAATTGAACAAGTTTCCTGTTTGACAATAAATTATCAAGACAAATTGATAGTTGAAATTTTAAAACTGTCTTGTTAATATTGCCTGAATTAAAAAGTTTTTGCCCAATAACTGAGTTATGGGTTCAAAAGACACTTTATTTGTGAATTTGCTTTTAAGTCATTTTTCGTTTCAAAAAGTATTTATTTTATAAGTGAACTAAAGGTCTCCGGAATTACTAATTAATTAACTCAAAAGTCAAAAGAATTGTATCTCAGAGTGACTATCATTACAGCAACTGATTAATTGTTGTCTTTGAAAGAGTTTTCTTCGGTTCAATTATCCCTCCAAATAGAATCTTACAAGAATAGCAACACATCAATTGTAATTACTTATAAGAATCCTGTATAAGAATAGTTAATCTAGGTTAGTTTTAGTAATTATTCTGCTCATTGTTCAAACTTATTCAGTAGTGAAAACATTTTCAGTTGAATTAAGAGTTTTGTTTCGATTCAAACAAAAAACTGAATAAAAAAGTTTTACAAAATTTACTTAAAATTCTAAGAGAATATTGGGATTTAGGGCTGACTCTAACATAAAGTATAACATCCGAGTCATTTACTCAAAAAATAAATGATTATTTGCTGAATGTGTTCACATGTTCTCTATGTTAACCAGAATTCAAAGGTTCTTCAGTAGTTTTTAGTCGTTTTCTGAGATAAATATTGTATGAAAAGAAAGTGATTGCTATGAAAAGTGAGTGAAAGAGAAAGAGAAAGAGAATGAGAAAGAGAGGGACAATTCGTGCCGAACACAATAAATAGGGAGACCTGTGTTTACGAGTCAAACGCCTCACGCAATGCCTTCATTCAATTGAATTAATATTTTGTGTTTGAATACAATTGTGTGCACTTTTCCATACATTTTATTAATTAGTGTTTAAGCCATTCGAGAGTATTCAGTGACCGAAACATTAAATCCATTTTTATGTTCAAACCATTGCTTTATATCATATCTGAGAAAGAAATTTAAGAAATGATTACAACTATTCGTAACGAACTTTAAAAGAAAGAATTTATAGAATTTCACTGAAAATGGATTGGAATGTATTTTAACTTTAGTTTAGCAAGTTCAAATAAGCGATTCAAAAAATTTATGTTATTTTTTTTTCTTTTTTCCAATCCTTTGAAATGTTTTGTTTGATCGAAGAAAAGCCATTGATATTAATAAAGAGTTTCTGAGAATAAGACATCTGTAGGACAACAATACAAAGAGTTTGCATTTCAGAGGATTTCCTTAAAATGCATTTATTTATTACCACTTTTTTTTGACAAAACACTCATTCAATACAAAGTATTTCTATAAAAATTTATTCGATTTATTCTCTCGAAGAAAGTTTTATTGAGTTATCTCTTCCCTATTTATTCAAATAATATTGAAGAATGATCGAGTTAAATTTGATTTCAATATAGTTATCATGGAGAAATCTACCAATAAGAAATTTAAAAAGAATTTAATAATGATAAATTTTATTTGTCCCTTGGTAATTTTTCTAAATAATAGGAAAATAAGATTAAAGTTTCGACCGAAAAACAGTCGGAATAATATATTTTAGTATTATTTGGTTTAAGTCTTATTTGAAATACGAAACGATTTGAAACTATTGAAAACAATAATCATTTGTTCTGTAAATTGTCAACAAAACGACTTCCCTTTTCTTGTCTTAAAATAGATCTGAAAATAACTGACAAAACAATAAAACATTTTCCTTATGTTTTGTTGTATTAAAACTCTTTTGAAATTTATTAAAATGATTGCTAGTTATTGTGTGCTTTTTTTATCAATTGTACTAGGTTACCCTTTTTGATATTCAATGTATTAATAATCGATTTGTTTTAATAATGGAAAAAAGCATTTGAAACAAGCAATCAATTTAATGGACAAAAGGAGGAGAAGAATAGAAGAGCGAAAATTGTCACAAAAATCGAGGACTTGTTTGCCATAAAAATAAGATAAAAGTAGTTTCGCGACTGAACTAAGTTTTTAAGTAATTGAATAATTGTATCGAATTGACAGTTGAGGTCGTTTTGTACTTACATTTGCTTGTCTTCACTCCGGACTAATCGATATCTGACTTCAGTGGCAAAAGTCTACAAAACTTTTATTCTGTGTTTGCCTTCACTTCCATTATAAGAGTGTATATGAATTTTATATGAATCTATGAATTCTTTCAATTCTAGTCAAAACATTTCTAGAAATTAATTTTAAAAATGTTTTATATTTGAAAAACATTTTAAAATTGTTGACAAAAATGACAATAAAGACAAAACTTTAACATTACATTTAACATTAGTGACCATGGTCAATCTTTCTTTGGTTCCTATTATAAAATACTTAATATATAAAAATAACTAAAATGTGAACAAAACATTAATCTCCTTGGTCAATATTCAGAATATATTTACAAGATATAATTGCATGGATACAATTTAATTACTCTAAATATTAAACTAAATTTCAAAAGTAAAAAATAAAAACAAGCAAGATGACTTTTAAGATTTTTTTTTAAAAAAAAGTTTGAATAAAATTTAATTACCTTAATAAATAAATAAAGAAATAAGAACCTGGTTGTTATTCCTCAAATAATATCAATGATATAATCAGAAAATTTGAGTCAATAGATGTCTCTCAGACTATAATGAGAGTCGACTCAACTGTTTGTAAACAAAAAGTGATTTCCTTTGAATTGTATTTTAGTAATAATTTTAGTAATATTTGTCCCAAAATTGTCCCAAAATTTTATTATTAAAACAATTATTTATATAAATCTAAAGAAATGCCGAATCAGTCAAACAATAGTTCAAAATCAAAGCCTGAATGCGATCCAATCAAAGAGGAAAAGTTAGGTCTTATGCGAGAGGTCGGCACACAAGCCGTCTGGTCATTGTCTTCATGTAAACCAGGTATTTCATAATATTAAATTAAATGATCCTAATAATTTTCATACTTAAATGATGAAGTTATGTCCAAATTAACCGAATTTGGTGTCAAATAATGGCCTTATTATCAATAGGTTTTGGTGTGGATCAGTTGAGAGACAATTGTCTGGAAACGTATTGGCAATCAGATGGACCGCAACCACATTTGGTTAACATACAGTTCCGACGGAAGACTACAATACAAGACGTTTGTATATACGCGGACTACAAATTGGATGAGTCCTATACTCCTAATCGTATATCTGTGAGGGCAGGTAATCACTTCCATGACTTACAAGAAGTAGAACTCATGGACTTAAGTGAACCCAACGGATGGGTTGTAATACCTTTGAAGGATTCAAACGATACACCCATTCGTGCGTTTCTCATACAAATAGCTGTCCTCTCAAACCATCAGAACGGAAGAGACACTCATATCAGACAAATCAAAGTCCACTCTCCGGTCCAGAACTCAATCGTCTCAATACTGGACTTTCCGACCAATTTTACGACAGTAAAGATGTCTCAACACTCGACCATTAGATAACAATTTCTTACTTCAATCCCAGCTTTTAGTGAAACAAATATTTTCTCATTTATTTAAAACTTATAATTAGTTTATTTAAAAACTTTAAGTATTTTTTCCGAAACAAAAGAAATATCTTTTATAACCATTTTATCGAATAAATCACTTTTTGGCCGCTTTTATGGCTTTTGATTGTGAGCTCTGACTTGAATTCTGAATAAAGTTCTCCATTTAATTGGATTTACTCCGAGTTCTGATGAGAAGAACAAAATTTTTGTTTTATTTTTTTGATACAATCTTATGATGGGTTATGTCTATAATCATATTATATATTATGATTAATAGTGAGACACCGGTGCGGCCTTTCATACAACTAATGCCAGCGGTGGCCATTTCTGCACAACCAATCACAAAACTAGTGGTTATGGATGTGCTAATGATCCTTTTGGCAATAACCGGGTCTTAACTATTGCTTAGGCTTTTGGACATTCATTCCGAGGTTTATCTCAAGTCATAAAAGATTTTTGATTCGAATAAATATTAACTCGAAATTTATCTCTGAGTCGAAGTCGGAGTACATCAGACCTTCAGATATGGATTTCAAAGATAACGACACATATATGATGTCATTTCGTAATGCTTTTGATGATTGTTTAAATCCCTGGATATATACTAACCCTCAGTGATCGATGACTGCACTGGGATTTTGGTTACTATCAGCCCAGCACTGGACAATCCATACTATAAGCTCTCTCTCTCTCTCTCCCTCTCTCTTTCTCCCCTCCCTCTCCTTCCCTCTCCACTCTATTCTTATGTGTCATTGTTGTGAGTTTGGTATTCATATCATATATTTCTTGTGTATATACTATGCAATAATAATACGGCTTTACTCTTGCAATATATTAGATGTGTTGCCGTGAATTGCATACAAAATATAATGAGTGTCTGAACTCCAATCATATGAAACCTTTGCACTAATATTATATAAAAATAAAATAAAACCTTTAAATAAAAGATAAAAAGTGATGCCATAGAGTCTATGCCATAGAGTCTATGCCATAGACCTACAAATATTTCGGATTTCTTGTTATGACTCTTGAATTGACCGGAAAGTCAAATGAATGCTTCAATTATTCCAATTTTATTACTTCTTTCAATTGAAGTATTAGTAGAAACAGAGCCAGACTTTACTCAAACTTTATTCTTGTTATTGAATTCCTTTCGTTTATATAATTTATTGTTTAGTCTTTAGTCCGAACTTTAAGTCTTAAAATGAGAGTAAGAGATATGTATATCGTATTGATTGTGGTTTTCATCTCAATTAATGTCATAAGTTATGACTCATAACCGATGAGACCACTCGTAAAATGATAATTGAATCCAATGAAAATTTGACCCATCACTTTTCATTTCCGGATTTCTTAAATAAAACGAAAGACTCCATGAAATTTATTCCGATCGAAGAAATATTTGGAGGCGAAGGAACTAAAAGAGTAGAGCTTTGAAAATGTGGAGGATGACAAAAATAGTAACATCTTTTGTATTTCTGGTTCTGATTCTGTTTATGCTTTTAATCATTGGTTACTATATTTTACGGGATTTAAATAAAATTCATAAGAAATTAAAGGAATTAAATGAAAAGCAAAAAAGCAGTGATACCTCTCGAACCACAACCGCAGTCAAAGTCTAAATCTTCAAGAAATTCAGAATCAGGTGAAACAACGACATCATTTGGTACCACTTATATGAAATCCATATAAAAATCTAAAATCTCTGCTTTTATTTAACAAAAGAATTATTTATAAATTTTGAGTTCAATCCCTTATTATAAGATTATTTTTTTTATATCTTTCACTCAGTTTTTAATGACTTTCGTTAAGAAAGAACTGACCAAAGCCTGAGCTACAGAAAATGTCTTTAGTCTGATGTAGAGTCCGGTCACTGGATTTGGTTTTCTAGACTTATGTTCGAAAAACTGTTATAATAGACTTTGTTTGGCGATTGAGAATACAATAAAATATATTTTAGTTTAGTATAACCATAGAGTCCATAATAGGACCGAACAGTTATTCAGAGTCCGTAGTATTGACTCAAATAAAAGCCAAATGTATTTCCATTTGAGTGAAAGCCGGGAGAGAATGCGATTCTCTTTTATGGCTCTCTATTACTCAAGTCTTTGCACCACAACTCTATTCTCAAGCAAACGATGAAATTGCATGAAATAAGTCTTGTCTTTTATGTCCGCCAATTGGTCTCTACTGATCGGAGTTCTTATTCTCGAAAAAAAATTCTAACATTTCTTTATTTATTAGAATTCTCTTCATTTGTAAGTCTATATGAGAGAAGGTTTGAGATTCGTCGGTGAATTAATAGCAAGATTCTTTTCTTAAATAAGAAATGTTGAAAGACTTGGAGATTAAGTTCTGGCTTTTCATTCGTGTTATGAAATATATTGAATAAATTGAGCCCTTATTTCATATGAATTGAAAGTTAATCTCTTATTTGAGCCAAAAGTTTTTGAAATGAAAAACTCATTTAAATACTTTCTTTGATCGCAATCTTTGTTTTTTCAATAAAATGTGACATTGAATTCAAGAATTATGGAAAACAGCCTTAAATTGAAAACTCTGAGAGCACTGCAACGAGAAATGAATGCCTAAAAAGAGGTAAATCTTTAGACAGAACTTAAATTTTTCCTTTGACTCACATTTTGGAATAAAAATTCCAATAAAATCCTTTTCTGATGAATGACTAGAATATAATTTATTTTAATTTTGTGAAACTTTAAGATTATTCGAGAACTTTATCTGTCGAAGTCTGAGCCCAAATCAAATATAAAACATTTTCGTCTGGAATTGATTTGTTAGCCAAAAGTCAAATATATATAACAATTGAAGGAATAAGAGGTAAAGATTTTCTTTTCACATTTAATACAATAAGCAGAAGACAAGTAAGTAATCAATGAATGATGGGTTAAATCTACGGCTTAAGTGTTGTACTCATCCTATTAATTGAAAATGAAAAGAAATCAAGACAAGAGACTAACACAAAGAAAAACAAATCTTGAGTCAGATTTACTCACTTTTCTGAATATTATTTCTACGGTTCAGTTGAGTTACAATTTTTTTTCTTATTCTTTTTCTTTCTCTCCATTTCCCTCCCTTTCTCTCACTCTTTACAAAAGTGACGACTCGACGACTGAAAGTGAAATTTATTGATCAAAAACGATATACGAAACTCTTTCGACTGAAATTCATTGTCTTTTCTAAGGAAGGGCTGAACAGAGCTGTTATCCCATTGCTCTAACCCTCTCTAACCCACTCTAACCCTCTCTCACAAAGACATTCAAAAATATTATAACATTTGAATCGCAATAAACAGTAAAAGCTTTTAGAAGTAGAAACGACTGCACTTAAAGTCCTGACTCGTTATGATTTATGGGAAATATTAGGAATGAAAAATTCACTCATTTTTTCCCAGAATAACATCGAAAACATTTCTGAATACATAAACATTCAATTCTTTGTAAGTATTGGGAAAATACAATATATCGGACCATATCTTATACTCTAAAGACTTTCGCCATTATATGATAAACAAATATATAATTAATTAATTGTGCGCTTAATTAAGTCTATGTCTACAATATTAAGCAAATACTTTATTCTTCTTCTTTAGATGAGTTTAATCAGAAAATTGCTTGTTATTCATTAATAGGCGAACAAAGTACCATAGAGAATACTTATAAAAAATAATCTTGCAACATCAGATTAGGAAAATTCTCTCAATGAAACCAAAGGGAAAGAAATAATTAATATTTTCATCGCAACTAATAATTAAATGACTTTTTATCGATTAAATAAATTAAGTTAAGAGTTGAGAGTTAAGAGTTAAGAGTATATGTCTTTAAAAATGAGAGAAATATTTCAAATTAAATATTAATGAAATACAAGAGAATAATATGATAGATATGATAGATAGACCCCGAATAGTTGAATATATATATTGTAAGGGATTATCAAATGATTTTCAGTGAAATACTTTTGAAGAATTATTTATTAATTTTCTATTTTTAAGAATGTTTTCTTTCGGCACTTTTATTGATTAATAAAAGCAATTTTCTTATGAATTTTGTCAATATTTGAATAACAAATTTTGAGTAATCAATGAATCGAAAGGAAAAAAAAATTAATTTCTTCTTTCAATACAATAATAATAAGTCTATTGAAAACGAGGCCTTCAAAAGAGAAAATTAATTTAAAATTCAAAGAATCTGCAAAAACGTACGGAAACTCATATTTTATTCTACAGAATATGAACTCAAAACAAGATTTCAATTTCAATACATTAATAAAAAAGTCGGCAAAAGGGAAGTAATTTAAATAAATCGATAGACTATTTCAATGTTTACTCAAAGGTTATGGAAATAGATTTCAGAAATTATTGAATTATACTTTTCATAAGTTTTTGAGAAAAAATAAGAATTTTTAAAATCCAAACGCTTTTCAATGAATTCAAATCTATAACTCATTTGAGTTCCGATTCTTAGCAAAAATATTTGCGAAACGAAACGAATAAATCATTTTAATACAAATGTATTTGTGATCGAAGATTTCAAGAAAGTTGCCCAGAATACCTGTTCAGGGTATTTATTTCTTCTTCTTATTCGCTTCTTAGACTTCAATTACAGTTTAGGCAAAAGTTGAGTTAAATATTATTCTGAACCAAATGGGAAAACATTAGAAAATTTACTAATTATAAGGCCTTTTGTTTATAGAAAATTGAATTACGAGGGAATTGTAATAATTTGTCTTTTGGTTAACTTCTGCACAACTGTTCGATAATATCGGCAAAAATAATAATGTTATATACGATACTTAAATCTAAGATTTCAGATGTGCTGAGAATCTAAACACATGACTGCACAGACACAACACAAACACATTTATATAACTGGAAATTTTGAATTCCCTGTAATCCATGTTTAGGGAGTATTTCGGCATTCATTTCAACACTAAGGGATTCATAAATTAATCTAAAATAAATTAACCAAGTTAATTGAGCAGTTTCATAGATTTTATTTAAACAAGATACTATCATAAAGAATATTTAATTTAAAAAGGTAATTTTTAAATAATGTTAAGAGTGTTTATTTTGGAGGAGGGATTAGTTCTACCCTCTGTTCATCCCTGGAGTTAATATATATTCGTAAAGAAAATGTGTTTTGTATGCCTTTAATGTGATTCTGTTTCTCTCACTCATGAATTCAGTGAGTGTTGAAAACTTATAGCACTTTTATTTTCTCTATAATTATCTCTTTTATATTATATTTCCTATTCTTTTGTCGTTGTGATCAACGCTTCCAAACACTCAATGGTTAGTATAAGCCATAAATCTATTCGTTTATATTATTTTCATATCAAATATCATTTAAAAAATCATTTGATTGAAAGTTTTGCTAATTGTTGTGGAAAAATGTTTTATTGGTTTAAGAAAAAACAAAAACTTTTATTGTATTTATTATAAGAAAAATTCTCACAAAAATAGGTTAATAGCAGTCAAATAATAGCATATTGTGATCACAATTGAAGTAAAAATCATTCATTATATACATAACATCAAATGTTTGTGTCGACTGTCAGAAACAGGTCTTGTATAGCATTTAACAATTATCGATGAAAATTAAGTATAAAAAATGGTTTTTTCAGTTGACCCAGTATATAATTTTATGGATTGTAAGAGAGAAAGAAACCAAAATTAATACTATTGAGAAAAAAGGGAATGAAAGTTAATACAGAGAATGTACTGAAATGTCACTTTCCCTCATGACTTTGTTGTATGTATGCGCTCAGCGCTTGTATGTCATGGATAGGGCTTTTGCGAGTCAGTGAAGCAGTCGATTCCACTCTCAAAAAGTGAGTCTTACATTCATTGTCTGATGTTTTTGATGATCCCATCGTTAAGCTTCTGGTAATACAAGAATCCCAATACCAGTGCTCAACACTCTTTGGGGATGTCTTACGCCTTCGTGCACTTTGTATCCGGGTTATATATTTCGGTTTTGAATGATTGCTTGGGTTATAACTTTCATTTGAGAAATAGATTCTGTCTTAATCATTAGGCTTTGAGAAGATGTTGCATGGTAAATTTTTTATTTTATTATCTATTTTTCAATTTTCAGACAATTTTTATTTAGAAAAAACGATATATAAGTGGAAAATATAATTAAATTTTCTATTCATAGTCTGATTATGAATAGAAATTTAATATATTTAATAAAATATTATTTTCTTTAATGGTTTTCGTGTAATAAAATTATTATTCGTTTATCTCTTCAAAAGATATGAATAGAAAACAAAATGATTTCGTAATAATTCTCAAAACATCATTATTTTTGGCGTCGTTTCCAAACAATTTATAAATTGAACTCAAAAAAAAAGATAAATAATTGCGACAAACAGACCTTTATTTGAAGGCTAAAACTTTTTGCATGTTCAATTCAAATTTATATTCAAATTGTTCTCATTTCTAACCGTCAAAAGCAAACTATTTGTTCGGCCTCTCTCTCTCTCTCTCTCTCTCTCTCTC
>JAQIXI010002470.1:0-10252 GCA_034700165.1 Galumnidae sp. Gr-Ori-00277
TATACATTAATGAATATATGACTCGAATTGTGTGCCGCTAATCATCTAATTATTATTATTATTGGCTCCAAATATATATACATTATTACATATATATAATGTATACTCTTATATAAGTAATATAACATACAATAAACATATGGACTATAGTTAATACAAATAGAGTTCGAACTTATTTCTAGTCATTAATTTGTAAATTTTGTTTATAATTAGAAATTATATCATTTACTTAGAAATGGTTAGTCCTTTCAGATTTCATAAGTGATTCTCTCAAATCCTACTATAATCGTTACAATATATTTTCGTCCTTGTTCAATGTCCAAAGTCTACCTCCTTAAAACAAGTATTTAAAATACCAACATAATATAAAGTATAATATAAAGCGTTAATATTTTATTCTTGCAACTTTTAAAACTTTTAAAAAAATTACTGCATTTTTGATGCTTTTAATTGTGACCAAAATTAAACAAATGTTTATAATCTGGGATCAAATGGAAATTTTGTTCAAATTTTTGAGATTCAATTAAATAATAAGCATTAAATAAAAAGTAAATAAATGATACAAATGGACAACAAATTCAATATATTAGCATGTATAAAAAAGTGACATTGTTATCTTAGGTTAAGTCAACTTTAATATTTTCTTTTATTATTAGTAGTAATAATATTAGTAATAATTTATTAGAGTCTGAGATATATCCACTTTCAATATATCCATTTTTATTATTCAAAATTATTTATCGGTTAAAAACTTTTAAAACTCAAAATCCTTTTCGGTTTTATTAAACGTCTTGTTATGAGAAAAGGTATTCAATGTTTTCTACTTTTTTGGTAGTTTTAGAAATAAAAAATAATTAAAAATTATCGACGGATTAAAAATTATTGAATAATTATTTTATCGGATAATCTTTCTTTGAATTCATTTTTGGAGAATAGAAATATGCTTTAGATTATGATTAGAATAAGTATTTGTTAAAATGTCTTAAAATTATGTCCATTAGGTATCCCATGGTTTAGGAAAAAATGACAATAATATAATGCATTTCCATTGACTTTCAAATTGATTTTCGTTCTGTTTTTTAAATAATAGAATATTTTCCAAAATATCAGATAATCTAAAAAATTATTTCTTATAAATTCCTGAAAATGTGATTATTTTTCAATTATTTAAATACAAAAGAAATTTTTAATTTGTCATAAAATGTCACTTATTAGCAGTAATAGTAATTGGCATTCATTGCTATTCTTTAGTACTCTTTTCCTTTATTTTATAAAAAAATGGATATCAAGGAAAAAACAATACAAGTGGTATAGAATTATATTTCTATATATTTCTATATATATGTATTTTTGTATAAATGTAGGGCTTTTGGACAATCAAATAATCGACTAAATTATTGAGTTATAAAAGTTGGGCTAAAAGTAGAATAAGAGAATTGAAATAAACATTAAATTTTTGTTTTAATTAAATTATTTGAATCAAACGAATAGTTGAATAGAAATACTATTAATTTTTATTGCTTTGAAAATTTCAATTTTCTAATTAATGTTTTGGAAATTTATTTCATTATAAAAATAAATATACTTTTTTCTCATTACAATAAGAAAATCGATTCTGTTTTTCAGTATATATCAGTCATGCAGTCACGGCCAACATAAGGCCAATAAGGGGTCTGACAAACCCCCCATTAAATGGATGAAATCTAACCCCCCTTAAAGTGAAAACAATTGGACACGACTGGTATATACTTGCATATATTTTGAAATTTATGTTTGAATTATATTTGCAGTAAATTAAGTCTGATATCCATCTATTGATGAGTTCGACTTCGAAGTGATGTCGAGTTTTATTCGATTAGTTTTGACTAAAGAGAGGCCGAATCGGTTCACATATAAGTTATTCGAACATTTTGTGAGTTCAGAGCACTTTATTTATACGTTGGGCTCACAATAAAACCGATTTCTTCAGGAAAAAAGTGAATATAACAGAAAAAATACTGCAATGAGTCAGACATTAATAATATTTATAAGTCTGGAAGAGAGGAATCCTAATATCATATCATAAGATAAAGAAATGCTTCCAACGAGAAGACTATACGATTATTATTATTCACAATTTATTCAATGATAGCACAGAATGAAAAAAATCTATTAAATTAAATGAAGAAATGAATGAAAAATATTAAGAATAATTACATTATACAAACTTTGCTCTCTCTCTCTCTGTCTCTCTCTCTCTCTCTCTCTCTCTCTCTCTCTCTCTCTCTCTCCCTCTCTCTCTCGACATAAAACATACCGATTTTAGAAAAGTTCAAAAATTATGATTTATAAAAACTAATAGAAATAAATTCTATTTTATTCCAAAGTATTTATTGTATTTATGGCTACAAAATATCAAAACTACGTTAAAACCATTTTCACTGCTTTTAAATATCAATTGAATTATTATAATGTCTGACAATTTTAAAATGTCTAAGTATCAAACATATAGTTTTATAAGATGAGTTTAACAATTTTTGCTTTTTTTCATTAAAGCAAAGAAGCATAAATAATCTAGGTATATGTATTTTTCAGCTTAACTTTGATTCGATTGAATATCAGTGTTTGCATTACATTTCAAACTATAATTTTATTTCTAATTTATTTTAGACATATATTTGAAACACTTATTGAGAGTTGTTTTAAATTTTGAAAAATTTTGTGAATTTCAAAGCGATTAATAAAATATTATATTATTTAACATTTGAGTGAAGCACAAAATCCACAATCAAAATGAAATTTCATTCACTAAGACTTAAAAGTGTCTTAACTTATATTCGAAACGTTTATTAATTTGTAGTCATTTTTGAAATAAGAATTTGAAGTGAAAGCGAAAAATGAATACAAAAGTTATATCAATTTGACTCTTAATTCAGATGAGTCCCATTTTTAAGCAATTTTTGACAGAAGAGAAGAGAGGAAAACTTCCGATTCATTAGTTGTCAATCAGAAATGCAATTCTAATGCAGAATATTATATAATTTGAAACACATTTCTAACAATAAAATGTCAGAAAAAATTCATTTCTTATCATTTTTTGTTAAAATCAATAATGAATTTCGAAAAAAAAACTTAAATAAAAAATTATTTTAAAGGTTTGACATTCAAAGCAATTCAAACATTACTGAAGTTTAGCACTGGAAGAGCTGTTAAGAGAGAGATGAGAGAGAAGTGGAAGAAAAATAAAGAAGAAGTGGTAAAGAAAAATATTTATGCGTCGAATGAAAACGACGACAGAAATGCTTGGATTCTATTAAAGAGTATATAAAAAATCATTTCTACTTCTCTTAAGCTTTGATTCAAAGAATTGCTTAAAACTTGTTTTGAAATTAAGAGAGAAGAGGGAAATACTGTCAATGACGACAAACCAGTATAAAAGGAGAGGGAGAGGGGGAAAGAAAGAGAGAAAATTCATTGATGTTCTGTTTTATCGAAAGAGAGGTGAATGGGATAGGATTTGAATGATGAGGAAAAGTCATTAAACAGAAACTGAGGGAAAGGCTTATTCTTTAGCGAATGGTATTGAAAAAGAGCGAAGAGAGGGATCGATACAAATTGGAGTTGGATTTGACTTCGGTTTGAATAGTTTTCGATAGAAAATCAAACACTAATAGCAATAACGACGAACTTTGCAAAAGAGATACTCTGTATTAGATGTGGTGCTGAGAAAGAGTACGTGTAATGCGGTCTGAAAGGGGGGAATTGTTGTATTGATCACTATGGAAACTCTTGGATGCATTTACCAAATTAACCATCAATAAATCAATCGAATCCTTTGCAGTCGAACAGCGCTATAAAGGCCAACGAGGCCTCTGCTCACTGCACCGCCACTATTGCCGATCCGAATTAATTGAACCCCAGCTCTAAATTCTCAAGAGAACAGAATAGGATTGCAATAGAACTGAAATACCAATGCAATACCAGTGCAATACCAGTGCAATAAGATAGCGATTGCCAATAAAAAGCAACTAATGTTAAAGTAATACCAATTCTATTATATTACATAAATTCTATATATAGTTGTATATAAAGTTATAGTTATATAAACTTATATGAATTGAAGTCCAGTATTGATGTCTCAAATGTTTCTGTTTTCTCCTAATTTTGTCAAATTTAAAACATATTTAGAGCAAAACAACTGCTATTCAGAGACATTCAGTTATAAAAAACTTATCAAATGTATGGTTAGATAGAAGTAAAGAGAGTTCACAGCATAACATCATAACCATATAAAAGCATATTTCGATATCATAATAATCGAGAACATGTCAATAGAAACTTGAGAATTGATGGCTGTTAAGGCTGTGCACAATACACAACTCTGGGCCATATGGTTGTGCTCTTATGGCCTAACGTTATGAGTGAATAATAATCATCAAAATAGCGTTCAAAGTATTACCCAAAAAATGTATGCTTTGAAATGATTAGCTTTGATGTGAATGCGTGCCAATTGACGAACACAACGACCACTACTTGTCTATTACAGCATAGAATTGGTGTTTTTCCTCTTTTGTGGCATCTCCTCAATCGGAGTGCCATTAGAGGCACGAAACTAATACCAATCAATGACTGCTTCAATCCCATCAAGTTTTACTTCTTTCGTTATTCTGTGCCATATATGACCTCTACTACTGATAGATACAAATTACCGAAAATTTTGACTACTGTTTACTCAAAAGACATTACTTTATAAGTAATGTTTCATAACTTATAAATAATAATTATTTTAAATATATTTTAATAAAAATTCTGAGAATTTCTTATTATAAAATTGAAATAAAATTAATTGAAGTAAATATAATTTATGACTAAAATTAAGAGCAAAATATTGAAAACAATTGGAAAGGCCTTCATTTGAAAGTACATCAGCGGTGAAGCGCTCTCTTTGTCATTCTTTATGACTATAATAATAAGAAGGAATATAATATGTTATGTCATTCCGGCATTTGGCTCAATAGCGGTACATGCATTGAGGCATTGAGAGTACATCCATTGCCTCATCACTGGCTCATCATTTCAATAGCCATAGCCATCAATGAAATGTGAATCGCAATCGAATGGCAAAACTCAGAGAAATAGAGACCAAAACAAATGAAGTGAAAGCAATAGATTCAGGTTTGAGTGCAGAACAAATTCACAAATGATAGTGATTTTGATGCGGATGTAGAGACGAAGACCCGTCCCATCCATACATTGAATGAGAAAACCATAAATAAAAAAAGGGCAGCAATAGATTGAATGTAAAAAATAGTTTTAAAACCGCAAAAAACAGTATCCCATCATTGGTTGAACATTGATGTGTGTGTTTGTGCCCATTTTGTAGCTAGCTGAAGCGTGAAACGCACGCACCTAACTGGAAATTCATGAAAGCCTAAAACGCCAATCTCTTCTGGGCTGTGGACTCACACACACACACACACGTAGTCAATACACACATTGCATTCCAATATTGCTTTATTGCTGTTCAGCATTAACTGCATTTTGTGATGAATTGCGATACTTTTCATACGTTAATTGCAAAAACTTTTTACTCATTCAAAGCCTTTTTTCATTAATAAATATATGATATGGAAAATCGTATTAATATATCGCTTAAAGTATATAATATTCAATACTAACAAAATATTCTGTTCTTTACTACTTTTAATGTTACACTCTATAAGTGCCAAAAGTTGATGAACAGTGAAAAGTGATTGGAGTGCAAAAAATTATTTGACGATACCATCAAAATTAAAAATGTGAACAATTTTTACATTAAAAACTTATCATAAAATTCAAACATATAATATGAAACACCTCTAAAAGGAGAAACCCTATTATTACCCTATTATTCAATTTGTATTTTTTAATTCACGAAAGCATAAAGTCCTCTCTCTCTCTCTCTCTCTCTCTCTCTCTCTCTCTCTCTCTCTCTCTCTCTAAAAATGTTGACATTTAATTTGATTAGAATCAGTGCATATTTATAAAGAGATAGAGACATGTGGTGGTGGTCTAGGGGTTGAACTTTTAATAGAGTGTCGTCTTGTCTACAGGTAAGGGTATGGGAGAGGTTGGAGTGAGACAATTAGATAAACATGGTAACAGTTAAAGTATATTTAATGTTCGACAAGACCAGAGTGTATTTTCCCCCTGAGTGCGATACAGATGTCTTTGAGGAGGAAAACAGTTTGAATGGTTGCAAACGAGCGTAAAAACACTTTACACAACACATAGAGTGAGAGCAAACTTAAAGATTCTTTTTTTGCTTAACTCTCTTTTCAATGAGAGAATAGGCTCTGAACGCTCTGAACGGCACTAGTATTTCAGTTAAGTTAAGCTTTACGTTCGGCGATGATTATGTTGACAGACCCTATCATTAGATCATAGCTATGCCGACGGTTCGCTTCACTTATTGATCCGACGAACTGAACGACTGACTACTTCTGACAAAACAGTTGGATTCATAGCCCATTGCCTGTCATTACAGTTATTATTACTTTATTATCAATAATTTTATTATTCTTTACATTTATTTCAGATATAAGTTTATTGTATTCTAATACTCAAAAAACTTATCATTT
Organism: Galumnidae sp. Gr-Ori-00277; assembly: GCA_034700165.1. Lineage (NCBI taxonomy): Eukaryota > Metazoa > Arthropoda > Arachnida > Sarcoptiformes > Galumnidae > Galumnidae sp. Gr-Ori-00277. Next base: position 6,600 of record JAQIXI010002470.1, read on the forward strand.
TGTGTTGTTTTCAATGAGTATAACACAAAAGGTATTATCGTTTTGTCGTCGAACACAAAAGTCTACATAAAAAACATATTATAATTAAATGTGTATTTTATGCTTATATTCCTATCGAATAACTAAACGAAATAAATATTTTATGTAATAATCGACAAATAAAATGTTTATTATTTTAATTTTCAAATTGAAAAATATGTCTCATATATGAAATGATAGCAAAAAATATAATTTATTCGATAATATGTTTTTCGAGTAAATATTTCTCAAATATTTTCGATAAGAGGTATGACTAATAGAAATAAAATAATTGACACTAAATTGAGATCCAAAGTGAGATCGTTGTAATGGTTGTGTCTCATGACTCTGTCGACTCTGTCGGTACCATTTGGTGCCATCCATTGCTCTTATATTGATGTTAAAAAATCAATCGATTGATCGATAAAATTGATTACTGAATGTTTGGTATTGAAGAGGACAGTGAGTGCAATGAAAGCTGAGTGCAATACATGGGTTGGGCTCACAATAGCGCACTAACAACCAAAGAGTGAGAGAAATGCATTATTGCATTGCATTGAGAGCCGCTTCCAATTTTTCCTTTCAATACATCAGACGATCAATCGATAAATATGGTTGAGGTGTATGTGTGCGACAAAACTTGTGTAATATTCTGCATTTGGCAGCAGAGTCTGCACTAGCATACAATACCATTCTCTCTCTCTCTCTCTCTCTCTCTCTCTCTCTCTCTCTCTCTCTCTCTCTCTCTCTCTCGCAATGGTGAGATCATTGGTAAACTCAATTTTCAATTCTGATGGTGTGTTTATGCAAAGAATGTTAAATCGACATAAAATAGTACCGAAATGTTTCTCTTGCCTGAACTGCATTTCCAACAACACTGATGTCAGTAAAGAGCACAGACTAAGAGTTAGAGTGAAGGAAAGGCATCGCAAAAGCTATTGAAAGCTCAAAGAAAAGAGTCTGAGATTTGGTTTTGTTTACAAATTTGAAAGAATTACTTATATTTTCATAGAAAACATTTTCTCGTTTCGATAAAAGGGGACAAAAGAGCAGTGAAACCAAAATACAGTCATTTCTAAGAGTGAGAGCCAATGAAGGGGACAATCCTTTAATTCTTTGCAATCTGTGGCACTACTGAAAGTGTACTCTACACTCAATAGGAGAGGAAATACTTGATATTTAGTTAAAAAAGAAGGCCTCCAATGATTGAATGGGTGTTCAGCCATCAATTTTCATTCTGATTTGTGCCGTTCAATCACTGGTTAACCGATAATATGAATCACAAGTAGGCATTTCTATGGAATCAATCAGGATTCCAATTGATTAGGTGATCGATCAGCACAATTACCCTGGCAAATGATCGATCTCTCTTTTTAGTAGATCTACCAAAACATGAAATGAATAAAGAAATGATTTTCAATGGCTTTCCAATGGGTTCACAGCTTTAAGCTTTTCATTTATTATTTAAAGTGAACGTCAAGTTTTTGCTCACATTTTTCTTTTATATAAATTTTATGTATTCGTCAATATTTCAGATTAAATTTCTCGTCTTTTTGTGCAATTTATTCGACAGATTCAGAGGTCTTTTCTTTCGGTTAGATTTGAAATTTTTCATTCAAAAGGCAAACATTGAGTTTTGAAACTTCGATCGAATAACGAAAACTGAATAATCAAAATATCGATTATTGGCTCAAATATGGCAACCGATCGATCAATAGCTCCGATCGACACAAATTCAAACGAAACAAATTCATATGTTTTCTCATTTGAAAAGTAGTCAAAAGATAAGCGAATCGTTTTGTTATTTGCATTGATTTCATAATAATCGCCGGAAATATTTCCAAACTTTCATTTCTATTCTGACAAATAGAAAACCGATTCTTTCAAAAATATCTTTAAATTTATAAAACAAAAATACGATATAAGATATCAATATTCATAAATTGATGATATTTTCACATAAATTAAAATTATATTTCATTTGCTGACAGATAATAACGATTTCCATTTCTAAATGAAAACAACATTTAAGGGAAAAAAATATGAAAATTCGTTTCTAAACTAAATTACTTATAATAGAAATAAAATCTTTTTTAGAAATATTTTTAAATTTAAAAATTTATTTAAAATAAAATTTTAAAAAATAGGAATAATTGAATGATTGACAATAAAATTGATAGAATAAGGAATAGAAGAGAAGAATGAAGAGCCAAATCCCTGCAGTGATTGAGAGTTAAAGTGTTAAATCTACAGGTAGTAAACGAAACGCTAGAGAAGGAGAACTGGTATTCTAGTAATGCCAATGGTATGGATCGCTTCACTAAAGCATGAATAGCAAAAAAGTCATCTGAGATTAGTTTCACCGATTTTTTGTCTGTAAAATAGAGAAATTTTCTTTTAAAAAAACAGATCGTTGTGTCTCTACTCTTCTCTACAGCTCTACATCTCTTTTTTCTCTCTCAATGTCTCTCTTTCTATTTGTGTGCACTTTTCCCCTTTCTTTTGGGTGAGCTCTGCCTCAAACTATTTAATCATAAGGAATAATAATAATAATAATAATAATGAGTAACTTATTTAATACGTAATATAGAAATGGATTCCACTTTGAATTTAATGAAAAATATTGATTACAAACCAAATGTCTCTAAATTTAAATTAGAAAATATTAGTAGAATTATATTCTGTTTACTTTAAATATTTTCTACAAAACAGTGATTATAATATGTTATTCATTAAAAAAAAGTGAAACATTTAAATGTATTTACGATATAATTCTATATTTATTGTATTTTCATTTATTCAATTAAGTAATTCAACTATAAATTCAAAGTATGAAAATAGAAATTTTTTCATATTTAATGAAATACATAAAATCAATGAATTTAATGATTTTTCTGATAGTTTCAAATCTAAACTAAAAATATATTTTCCATTTAAACGACAATAAAAAAAATTTACTAAAGATATCAATAATAATAATAAAACGAAAAAAATATAATATTTTTAATAGTTTTTTGGTGTATTATATTCGCTTTGTTTTTGAAAAAAGAATTGAAGAAATTGTTTGAATTTTGTCATTTAAAAAATCTGTATTGAAATCAAAACCAATATTTAAATAATTTAATGGATTATAAGACAAAACTCTTTTACGATATATAAGAAAAATTCAAATTTATTTCTAAATCATTCAAATTATTTAATTATATTTTTCAATACAACAACATTTGAATGATTTTATCAAAACATTTGGACATTAGAGTAAAGAATTGTGACTTTAATTCATAATTTCATTTTATTTACTCAGAAAATATTTGTAAAAATAAGTGTTTCTTTAAGATTAATGTTTTTACTATTTAATCAAACAATAGAATCATTACTTATATGTTGGACACAATCATTGGATTATTAGAAATGATTGAATTCTATCTTATTTATTGTTGTTAGACATGAAGAATAAGTGCTCAAAAACATTGAAACAAAGAGCGAATGTCGTCAAATAGATTTATATTTTGCAGAGGACTTGAAAAACGTTTAGAGAATAGTCTAGACTTAAGTAGATTCCAGAGAGAAGAGGGAGAGGAGAGGAGAGAGAGAGAGAGAGAGAGAGAGAGAGAGAGAGAGAGAGAGAGAGAGAG
>JAQIXI010002471.1:0-10252 GCA_034700165.1 Galumnidae sp. Gr-Ori-00277
TCCCTCTCCCTCTCCCTCTCCCTCTCCCTCTCCCTCTCTCTCTCTCTCTCTCCCTTCACACATAACACACAAATACACATTTTATTGTTTGTTGTTTACTTTCATTTGTTTTTATATTATATATTATTTAACTTTTATTCTCAATTCTTAAGTTTAAACAAAAGTTAGCCATCAATTGCTTAATACTTTTTGTAGAAGAATAGCCATTAAAATCATCATTTGAGTGATGGCTTGTATTTAATTTACATAAATCAACAAAACTTTTCTAAAGTCCTTCAATTTAATGCAAATTAATCGATGTATTCACAAATCAAAATATTTGTGAATTTCATTGAATGATAATAAATGTTATTCCAATTACTTTCTTTTAATCACATTATATACAAATACAATGGAATCGAAACAAAGAAAAATTTTAATTTACTTTTTGTGTAGAATTATCGACACATTTATTCTAAAATTTCGAAATAGTTGGCAACGAAATCGATGTCACGAATAGCTATCGATTACCAGAGCTGTGGACAGTCAGTCAGTCAGTAACTGAGAAAGAGTTATGTTTCAGATGATTGATAGAGTACTTAAGTTTTCCGACTTTTTCTTTGGTCGACGACGACCTTCACATTCGACTTAATCTAAACTTAATAACAGTTTTGTCTCATATTTTCCCCCAAACCTAACGTCTAATTAAGGGTTAATAAAAATATTTCTTATTTCGAGAATTTTATTTTCAAAATCACTGAAAAGTTTTTGAGTTTTCATTAAAGTAAAGATTAATAAATATTTGACAAAATTTCAAATTTTTTTCAATAATTCTTTGCGTTTAATCTAATGCTATAAAAACATTGCTTTTATTGCATTTATTGCTATATTTTATTATCAAAAGTGTGGCATAAAATCCAAATTATTTTAACTTTTATGAGAAAAATAAATAAGATTTTGATATCCATTTATTAACCATTAAGTCATCTCAACCTCTGTTTGTCTCTTTCGCTCACTCTTACTCTGGTTGAGCCCTCCCTTCAGTAATAACAGTTGTCTCATCTTCTAAGTCAAGGACAGGATAAAAGTTTAAAAACTAATTTTGTAAATTTACTTTTTATTGTGAATACACCTCTGCCTACACCTGTGCTATTCCTACACTATTCGGTTAGTATAACATTGAGTTCGTTCCTCTTAATTAAAAAAAATGTTACAAAAATTTCTTTGTCTACGGAATGACTGATAGCCATATAATACTATTTCTAAATTTAATTTTCTTTTTTCTTCGATTTTATTGAGAAATCTTTAGTCAGTTATCAATTGAAAGGAGTGGTCTTTCTTTGTGAAAGGACTGGTCTTTTCAATAGAAACTTTGAATTAATGGCAAACACTTATTCCAAATATTATGTACTGAAGTTTAAACTTTTGATTTCTATGAAGACATTTAATATTACTTATGACACAAATATTCAAATAATTAATTATAATTTTCCTTATTTTCAACAAAAATTTAACATAATTTTGGTTAAGATGACCAGGTTAAACAAATAATTGTATTTAATTCCTTCAAGAAAAATGTTGTTCGAGGAAATCTAACAGCACTAAAACGCCTAGTGAATTTTAAAATTGAAATTAAAAAGATTTCTTGATTTGATAATAATCTTGTTTTTTATAATCCAATAAAATCCATTGCATTGATTGCCTGCACATCATTTCAGTGTAATTTCAAGGAAAAAATTTGTAATATAGAATTTAAATAATATCCTGTCAAGTTAACAATCACAAATAATTACAAAATATTATGTATTCATAGCTCTGCTATTTGTTTAAAAGTTTAAAATTTTGATGAATTTGTTTTGACATAACCCTAATCTTCGAATTAATTACTCAAAAAAAAGTCTCGACTTTTCCTTTTTCTAATACCAAACAATTGTCTCGAAATAAAAAATAATTAAAACTTTCGTTCAAATGGTTTGGAGACAATAAGAAAGCATTGAAATACGTGATCATCAAACCATTACCCATATATTTAGTAAAGAAAAAGTTAATTAAGAGTTTGATTTCATTACTTATGATTTGTTAATCCTTTCTCTCCTTTACTTCACTTAAATATAACGTGAATTCAATTTCTTTTAATTATAAGTTGTTTTTCATTTGGAAAAATACTCAAATGATTTCTAATTATATATGAAATACAACATAAAACGCATTCTCTCCCAAAAGAAGACCATAAATGTAAGTAAAAAAAGTGGAATAGAAATGGATTGGAGTCGGTATTACTTTTACGTTTGATTGACGACAAACTATTTCATGTCAATTGAAGGCAATTCTCGAGCTCTGCATAACGTGCTAAACATCTATCAGGATATTAACTATTACTATGTCTATACATTTACCTAAACTTGTTTTGTAATGATCTAGGTGATTAAATACTAGCCTTGATCACATAATAGAAGCCAAAAAAGTTGTGAGAATTGTTTTGACTTTCCCTCCTAACCATTGAACTGTTCAGACAATGAGTGGTCAAAAACAAAAACAAAAAAGAGTTGATTAAAATAATCTATGAAATAATCTATCAAATTTTAAGAGAAAGAAATACATAGAAAGTTAGTGACATATAAATGGAATACAATTTAATTTAACATAAGATTAGATATCATTATAATCAGTGAAGTTTTTCTATGAGAGAAATGAAATGAAATTATGATATGCATAGGATTCAAATGATTCAAGGTCACTTAATTATGAAGAATGTTTTTAATATAACTTTCATATTTGATTTTCTTAAGAAAATATCAAACCATACATCAAATCCCTTTGATATCCACCTATTTTTTCGCAATTATTTCATTGTTTTCGTAATTTAATGTAAAAGTGTATATACTTAGACTTTTATCGTAAATTTCCTGATGAGTGCTATTCTATAATGAATGAGATATTAATCACATAATAATTGAAAAATTATTTTTTAATTCATTTGTTCGCTAAAAGAAAGCTTTTAATCTGTTTTTTATGAATTTCAAGGCATATATCGTTAGCACCAGAAAAAAAAACTCATTCAAAAGTACCCAAAACCTTGAGTTCAGTGCTAACTGTCCTCTCCTCAAATGCTTCGATAAATTTTGATAAATTTTTTTCATAATTTCATTATATGTTCACTCATTTGATATATAAATTGTTAGTTTTCAAAGTCGTTTCGGTCATTCATTGCTTATTTTTGATGTCATACTAATAGTACCTTGTTTACTCTTTTGCCAAACTATTAGAGAAATATCCGAAAATCGTTTGTTTGACTTTGAATTGAAATCCTCGAAAAGAGAGCTAATGGACTGAAATACCTCTCAATTCAATGATAATTGAATCGTAATTTGAGAAAATCGTGTTTTTATTAACTAATTCACAGCAAAAAAAACGGAATAAAATGCATTCATTCTGTGTCTGCATTTTTTGGATATTACTTTATTACCGTTTGTTTATTCTTAATAACTAATTGTTATTTGAATTCAAGAGCAGATAAATTAAATATTTTTTTCACGAATTATTCGCTAAAAATTTCATTTTAAAAGAAAATAAGGGAAATGACACAAATTTTGACAAATACCCATTAATTCATTTTTATTTATTTATTTTTTTGAGATAATTATGACTAAAATATTTTAAAAAGAATTGAAAACTATTTAAAAGTGGGTTCAAACTCATCATTTGGTAGTGTTTTTAAATCGCTTATTTAGCTTAAAAAAGCCATGTGTAGTGGCATCTTGCTAGTGGTACAGGTAGTGATAGTAGTAGTCATATACAGTTGAATCTCCCAGCTGTGAATGAGCAAATGCACAAGGAAACCTTATACAACTCAGAGCATTCACAACAAAGAACTTAAACCCCCTAAAATTAGGGGGTAATCCGTGTCCGCCAAACTATTATTGAGTTCGCACACCAAGGAAATATTCACAGTACAGGAATTCACAACTGAGAGATTCTACTGTATCTGATAATTATGTCAAATAAAAAACTGTAAAATTATTCATAAAATGAATGAAATTGTGGTGAGTTTTTCAACAAATTTGAATATCAATTAAATGTAATTATTCTGGAAATTTGAAATTTTGATATTTTATATTCACTTCAAAAATATATATTTAAAGTTATTTAACAAAAAAATGTAATCAATTTGTTTGTGGGCGCCGTTTGTGTGGGAGTCCATACAAATCCATACAAATTCATTACTGACTGATATTCTAGTTTTGAAATATGTTTCACAAATTTTATGGTTTTTGCCATTATTTTTAAATTATGCGATAAATGAGCCGAAAACATAGAAAAATACCCCTGATTTCCATCTAAATTTATCTTGCAACTTTATTTTTACGATCTTTCTTTACATATTTTTTTAATAAAATACAAACGAAAGAAAATTAAGTTCACTCTCGAAATCGATGACTTCCCACAAGTATTGTATCCAAACAAATATTCAGAATAACCTTCACTTTTAAAAATTCTAATTTAAAAACTCATCATAAGTTTGATAAACCTTTTGATGACTATTTCACTACTTTTGTACCACTTTTTCAATGCATACAAATTATGCCTTTTCTCCGACAACACACTTAACAATAGACTCAATTTTTCAACGAGTGATCATTAGCCGCGTTATTAGCCTTTCATACCTTTCATACTTTTCATACTTTTCATTAATAGTCTACAAACATATTTTTCGAGGCTTTTTCATTGTTTACAAACTTATCTTGGCCATATTCCAGTGTATAAATAAGCAATAATTTGCATTTTTAAATCCTTTTAAATCAATATTAATATTTGAAATATTTGAAGACATTTTATGCTAATTTGAGTCAAGTATAGCCCTTTTTCAGCTCATCTTTACATTCACCTATTGATACAGTGCCCACTCCTGTCATTATAAATGATAAATGTTTTCATTTTAGTTCTCAAAGAAATAAATGTCGAATATATTAAATATCAGATGAGATAAGTTCTAACAATTTTTCTATAATTTATAAAAGTATAGTTTGTTTTTGTGTAGTCCTTTTGACAAATGTCCAAAAGTTGAGGCATCCATTTATTCTTAACTTAACTGTGATTTATATCATTTCTTTCTAAAAATTTATTGATTACTTCATTATGAAAAGTAAAACAATTTTCTAAGAAATTTACAGATATTTTCAGATCTGAGTCTTAAAATTCATTAGAATTGTATGAAATAATTATTTCATAAAATTTTTCGTAAATAATAATTATTTGGTTGGAATTCAAAGCATTCATTATCTTAGATCAAAACACATCAAAAGCCATCCAAACCCATCACAAGGGCTGTACGTCATTGAATGTTAACGATTTAATACTTTTGCAACTTAACGATGAAAATAAAATAACCTTCGATTAGAATTTCAGTTCTAAATATCCTTTGAATAAATGATGAGACGAACCTTATTATCATTTATAACTCAATACTCGATATATTGAAATATTAATTGACTTTTATTGATATACTTTAAGACATTTAAGAGAAACCATTTTTCAAATCAAAATCAAAAAATCCAATGAAATAAAAAGTCCAGAGAAAATTCTTGAGACCAAATTTTATTCCACCCCTTCTTTTGTGTAAAAAAATTTGATAGATTAAACTTAAATTAAAATTTTCATTTCTAAATGAAATAGAAAATTGGGCTCAACTTTTAGTGAGAGACATGTCTGACATCATTACGAATACACAACAAAATTCTTGAAAATTTCTAATTCTCTTAATTTAATGAAATATTTATTACTGAAAAATCGATGTCAAGTGCAGTGCAGTACTGAAAACAGATTAAAACCTTTTTATAATTATTGATATAATATTTGATTTAAGATATAATTAATTTTTGTGGCAATAAATTGGTTAACAATATTCTCGAGGATTAACTCTTAAATAAATATTGACATTGAATTCTAATTCAATTACCAGAATATATGAATTTTCAATCAATATGAATAGCCTAGCTCACTTTTAAACATAGTAAATTAATATTTGAAAAATTTCAATAATCCTTCACTAAATTATTACTCAAATAAATCAATAGAAATGGAAATTAGATTTTTTTTAATGTAAAACAATTCTCTTTGAAAACACTTTTCTTTCTTTATTTCTCTCCCAATAAGTGTTAAATCTTTACTAAAAAATTAATTATTTTGCAGTTAATCTTCAAAAACGGACAGACAGTGTATGAAGTGGTCGTTCCTATAATAAAAGAGCTTTCACTAAATAATCCAGTTATACGTCTCCTCGAATCTGACGTTTTAGTCGATTGCGAAGAGTCGGCGACACTTATCGAAGGCGAGACTATCTCTATTTCAAACCAACCAATTGATTTAAATAACCAAGATGGTAATATTCTACTCTTTAATCATTTAATTAGTCTTTAAATATCTTAATTTGATTCTAAAGATAATGTGAACGAAACTCGTCTTCAAATTGTGAAGAAAATTCTGATAACCGAAAGAGAATTTGAGCGAACCCTCAGATCAGTCAAAAACCTCTACGAAAAGCCTCTAAAGTGAGTGAAAATATTAACTTACAATCCGTGAAATCCAATATAATTTGATTTCTTTAATTTAATCGTTTATTCGCTGATTCAGGAAATTGTTGTGTATAAGTGATGACGAGCACAGAATTCTCTTTCAATGGACTGAACCTTTAGTATCAATCAGTCGTCTCTTGCAATCAAAGGTAAGATTTATTATTTTTTAATTATACCATTTATTTAGTTTATAAAAAGTATTTATAAAAACAAACTTTGAATTTATAAACTTTTTTTATGAATTTATAAAAAAAATTTAAGTCTGAAAACATATGAGAGATGTCACTACCCTTTTCATTGCTCTACATCTCAACAGTTGCCCATTAAAGCCATCTGTTGAGAGGTTTACACAAAACTCTATTCGAGATAAACAAAACATTTTATTCGATTTGTTGCAACTTGCAACTTCCAAGTATTCAAGGAAAGGAATGACAAACAGATAATGTCTTCCATTTTCTAATAAATGTCAAAAAGGATTTTATTTTTAAATGTTATTATAAGATGTTATTTATGGCCACTTATAAAGTGATACCTCTTTACTACAAAAATCAAAGCAAGGGCATTTTGCAAGAATAATTCCCTTTTAAAGTTATAGTTTTCCACTATTACTGAACTAAAATAAAAAAGAGAATAAAGAATTTATATAATATATGATCTTGCTAAGTTTTTTTTTCTTAAAAAACAATAAATTCAATTAATTAATGAATTTTGAAACAGTTTTTCATAAATGAAAATCGATTAGAAATGCCATCAATTTTTCAAATTTGAAATAATTTATTTCAAATAAAAATCTGAAATTGAATTTAAAATCTGTGATTAATTTTGAGTCCATTTTTAAATTAATGTTAATTAACTGCAATTTAATTAATGAATAAATAAGTTTTGCGGTTAAATCCTCTAAATTAGTGCGAATAACATTAGTTAATATTAAAGTATTACTGAACTATATATCAATAGGAATGCAATCAATTAAATATATTTTAGAAAATTATTTCTTTAATTTATGAGAATTTCTATGAAATCGTTTAGCAAAATATTTATTTGCTAGATTCTTTTTTCAATGTTATCCTTTTTTCAATTAGTCCAGAATTAATTTATTACTTTAATACTTTTCAAATTTATTAATTTAAATCCATTTAAAATTATATACGAATTAATTGAATTAATTGAACCAATTTTACTATATTTTGAAAAAAACGAATTAAAAATTAGTTGTAGTCATCTCTTATAATCTTCTATAGTTCAAAAGTAACTCTTACCTAGGGGACAATATCTGGAATCATATTATCGACAAATAATTGCTAAACTGTAAAGGATATAATTAAACTTTAAATGCTCACTACCGACTTGATTTTAAGGGATATCCAAATTGGGCCTGGGCCAAAAAGTTTCTTATGATCTTAATATTAAATCTTGGAATTAATACATATTATTAGTATAGTTTCCTTGAGAAACTTATATTTCAATGTTCATTCATTTGAACTTGAATTTAGAGGACCTAGATGTTATGAGTCAAACATAAGGCTATATTATAAAATGATGTCAGAATTTTTACTATTATTGACCACAAACTGATGCTATGCTAACAATAAGACTATATTATTATATTATAAGTTTTATATTAATGTTTAGAACAAAATTAAAAGGTGTAAAAAATGACCTACTTTCAATTCATTATACAATAAAATTAAACTTACTTGTAAATACTATACAAACATTTTTTTCTATACTTTTGCCACAAATGTAAACAAAATTCAAAATTAACGAAACAAGTGATTCACTTAAATGTTTATTTCAATATTTTATGAGTCTATAAAAATAGATATCTTTAAACTTATGATTTAAACTTAGCATGTTAAGTTAAAACTTATTTAGTGATGTAATTACTTTTTGCAAAAATTTGAATTATTTTTCAATATAGTTTAGTTAATGGCTAGATCATATGTATATACCAATTTAATTAATAGGTAAGATTGAGTCAAATTAATAATTTTTAATGGATGAAAACAATAATTGATGATATACAACAATTATGCAAGATATTCTTGTAAATTATCTAATAATTGATGACTATTTTTAACTTTTCTTATTTTTCTTATATAAAACTTATACTAAAATAAATTGAAAAATTTTAAATAAAAGTTTGCCTAGAATATTTCTAAAATTAATCAAAGATTTCTATTAAAAATTAAAATCTATTTATAGAAAATTGTATAAAAAGCAAATTTATAAAATTTCTTCTATATTTTCATTTAAAAAATGCATTTTATTTTTCATTAATATTATAATTCTTAAATACCTTAATCCAACTAAACTTGAAATCATCTAAAATTGTCGTCAATTATAACAAAATTTAAAATTTAGTTCAAAATATGAGTTATTTCTTAATCATTGATGTCATCTAATATTGAAAATTAAAGATTAAATTATTTGATGGCATTTAACTCAGATTTTCTTTTGATTTCAATCACTTAAATCTATCATAAAATATCAAAGTACCTTGGTGACATATTCTAGAAGTTTTTTTTTATCAATTAATCATGTCATATGATTCATATGATATACAAAGTAATCATGTAAGATTTTGAATTAAAAATGTACTAAAATTGATAAAAAACTTATTGAAATATATTGCAGTTCTATTGAGACGACTATCAAATAATAATTAATGGTTTATATCATATGATGTGCTCTTTGTTTATCTATTAAACTAAGAAAATACAAAATTCAAGGCTTTTCTTATATTTTGGGTTAAAATAAAAAAATAAATAATTAATAATATCTTAAAATTTAAAATAAAACAAAAGATTTAATACATAAAAAAGTATTTTTATTTAAAAGTTGAGACAATAATCAATTCAAAACAAATCTGATTACTCCGAGGCTTAAATAATAAGAAAAAGTAATATTAAATTAGACCAGGGCTTAATTTAAGGCTCATTTCAGGCTCAATTCAGGGCTTAATCCAGGCGTCTCTTAAAACTCAATAATGAAAATCATTTACTTAAACCACTTTTAAGAGTCAGACCATTCAATCATTAAAATCCTCAGACGATCGCAATTTAGAAAAACCTTTTTCTCATTTTTTCTGTTATTAATACAAAAGAAAAAAATTTTAAACTATTTATTAAACATAAGATTAAAATCAATTAAAGTTTTTAAAAAAAGCCGAAACCCATTAAAAGTGGAGAGGATTTGAAAAATTGTGTTCCAAAGAAAATGTGTAACGAATTGAGGAACCGATTCATTCATTTGGAAGAAATCGATCACAAGTCTCGTCAGTTGAGTGTTGTTTAAAATCAAATTAAATATGCGTTTAATATATTCAAAGACTGTTTATAACTATAATAATAAGAAAACTATTTTTTTCTTCTCTTCTGCCAAACAAACTATAATCCGATATATAATTCAAAGCAATAAAAAACGGGTTTAATTGAAATAAATAAATGTTTGGCCCATTTATTAATATTAGGATAATTTCAAAACAGAATATTAAAGAACAATAAATTTTTATTTAAATTTTTCTTATTCTAATTATTTGTAATTCAGACAATCATTAAATCTTAAGAATAGGTCGTCAATGAATTGAAGCATCGATTGATTGAAATTCAATTTTATTGTTATTACCGGGTCAGCAAGAAAGTCGGTGCACAATATTGTAGCGTAAGGGAGCACTGAGTAGCCCTCGGGATTACCCGGAA
>JAQIXI010002472.1:0-10250 GCA_034700165.1 Galumnidae sp. Gr-Ori-00277
TGACTGTAAAGAACAGTCCCTTTTGGAACATAAATCCCGTTTATTCTGAAAATATTAATATAAAAGGAGTAAAAGTTGAAGCCCCCGTCCCTTCGCCAAACACAGATGGAATTGATCCGGACTCTTGCAAAAATGTTTACATTTCAAAAGTTAGTATAAGTGTTGGCGATGACTGCATTGCAATAAAGTCAGGCCGTGATCTTCAGGGAAGAAGAATTGGTCGGATCACTGAAAATGTAGTGATAGCTGACAGTCATATGTTCAAAGGGCACAGTGGGGTCGCCATCGGTAGTGAAATGTCGGGCGGAGTCAGGAATATAACTGTAAGAAACTGTGTATTTAACGGCACAGACAGAGGACTGTCCATTAAGTCGACGCGAGGCAGAGGAGGAGTTATTAGTGATATTAAGTATCAAAATATTTCCTTTTCTGACATTAAAAAAGATGCGATTCTGGTCTCACTTTCATATTCGGTAAACAAGAATATAAAAGAGGAAATCACTCCTTCGGGAACACCTATTGTTAAGAACATAGTATTCAAAGACATAAGAGGCAGTTCTCTTAACTCAGTTGTGATGTCAGGACTTCCGGAATCACTTCTCGACGAAATTAAATTAAATAATATTCAAATCGAATCCAAAAATGGTTTTACTTTGAATTACACCAAAAATATTGAATTAATGAGTTTTTCTCAAAAAACTATAAAAACTCAATAGTTTTGTATTGAATTCAAAGACATTTATTTATAAATTTCTTAAAAATTCAAAACTACAAATAGTTCTCAAATTTTAATAAAACTTATGACCAAAAAATTCTAATTTATTTAAATTTCAAATAAAATCTAAGAATTATTAAATATCGAGAAATAACTTAAGTATTTCTTAAGTATAACTTAAGTAAGTCTTCAAAAGTACATAAGAATCACAATTAGTTTTAAAAGTCTATCAAATAATCAAATGTCAAAAATTTCATCAAAAGTTTTCTATCAAAAAAAAAGTCAAATTGTATTCAAATAACGATTAAATCTTTAATTTCAGTAAAATTCAGTAAATAATAAGATTTAAAGAATAAAACAATATCTCAAAAGATTTCAAAAAAGGAAAAAATCAATCAAAAGAGTGAATCCCTTCACAATTCAAAACAAATCATTCAATTAATTAATTAATTAATTAATAGAATATAATAATAAAATTACTTAATTATATAATAAAAACAACATTTAATCGAATCGTCTTTCAGTATAAATAGTAAAACATTTAACATAAACTCATGATTAGACCCAAAGGGCTTTATTTTGTTCCTCTTCGATACATGTCTTAACCTGAGTACACATATACGACAGGTTAGAGCCCGGAATCACAACTAAACAAAATTCAAAAATTAATAATAAATTTAAAAATAATGTTTTGAACCGACCATTAATTAAATGTTTATATTCGCTCTCAATTTTTAGAGAGTGTTCGTACATTTCTTTAGCCGCTTTAGTGGTCAGTTTCTCATTAGGATAGCGATGGTCTTTTATCTCTCTGTCAATGAAAATAAAACTTAGTTTATAATAAAATTAAAGGTTTAATACTTTATTTGTTTCGTTGATTTGAACTTCAAAAAGACGACAACCGGATATATTTGACATCTGTTGAGGCGCTCCACAGATATGGGACTCACTTCGAGGAGTGCGTGAAGATTCTAAACAAACATTTATTTAAAATTTCAAATAAATGTCATAAAATGCAAACCTTATCACAGATTTCTTTAACGGCGGCAACAGTTATGCACTCGAAGTGTGATCCCTGTGAACCCCTATAGTCGCGCCGATAGTCAACTAACTTAAGGTCCTGAAGCCATCGTTCCATCATTTGTTGCGAACCTTTCATTATTTCCGGTACACATCGTTTGAACGTTTGTTGAAAGTCCTGTTCCAGTTTTATTGACAGCACTTCTTGAAGAGGACCAATGATTATCACAGGACGGGTTGTCTTATAGCTTAGTCTCTCTACGCGTATGTAAGTCAGGGGAAGGAATTGACAGTTATAGTCGGTTTCGGCAGTTATAGCGCCCGAATCGCTGAAACTATTGATGGATACGTCAGAAAAACTGGCCAACTCTTTAGTGCTCTCTCGAGAACTACTTCTTTGGTGATTGTTTTTGCGTCGTCTGAAAAAACTCCTTCGGGCAGAAGTCGCCGCTCGTGAGTTGCCGTCACCGGCGCTGTCAGTCAATGATCTCTTCATAAGAAGTTCCTCTTCCACTTTGTATTTGCTGGGAATGACTCCACATTTGACTTTCTGTCCCTCCTGGTCCACCAGCCACGCCCTCCAAAGACCAGGAACCCCATTGAACATTGTATTGTCTACAAACAAAATATCATCCTTTCTAAAGGCGAGGGACCCGTCAACTGAGGGTCGATCAAAAGCTGCTCTAATATAGAAAGAGTCACCCGTGTGCTGGTCCTGAATCTCTTTAAACCCTATATTGAAAACGTTTGAGTCAATGCTATCATTTAAGAAAAATAATGAACTCACTCTCGACATTGTATTGCGCCACAAGAGTTACAGTTTCTGCCGGTTTAGCCAACTCTATGGCCGCTTCTTCGGCCGTTGCATTTCGAAGATCAACGCCATTATACTAAACATTTATTTTAAAAGTGAGAGAATTCCAAGGTAAGCAAAGTTAATAAATACCTCAAGAATTTGATCGCCCGGTTTGAGACCATTCGGGCCGTTAGCTAATGAGTCGTCGCGAACGGAATGAATGAAAATTCCGACAGCATTTCCACCGAAAAGACTTATTCCAAGATTAGAATTTGTCTTTTTGATGATTATACGTCTTGGCTCACAACCGGTCGTCGATTGTTTGAATGATGACTGTCTCTCTCTTATTGAATAATCTGTGAGAGTCTTCTCAGTGTTTCGACTGGCATTTGACGCACTTCTCGACGCAGCCTTAGAACGGGTCAGAGTCGATGTGGCAGAGCTCGGAATGTTTTCATCGTTGTTAGTGCTATTTGTATTGGCTCTGACTAAAAGTGATTTGTATTCAATTGGAGATGACTGAGGGGTTGACGTCGAAGTTGAATCATTGCCTCCGGTGTCGTCTTCGTCAGCGTCAACCATATCGTCGTCTTCGTCAGCATCGGCGCCGTCGGATTCATTGTCATCTTCGGTATCAAATTTGTCGGGATTGTACTGCACTAAAATTCTTATGTTGTTTCCGCACTGACGCAACACATTCGCTGCCAAATCATAAGTTGCTTTTCTCATATTAATTCCGCAAATTTCCATCAATTGATCGCCAATTAAGACACCCGCCTGTGCCGCCAAACTATTCTCAGCGACGTGACACACAAATACTCCTCCAGAAGTACAGGGCTTTATGTTTATACCCATTGAAGGCGCGGAACTCCTTTCAATAAATATGTTTCGAACGTCACCTAAAATATTAACTCTTTGTTAACAAAAGTGTTTCAAAGATTTTTTTTCCAAAAAGGAATACCCGGTTTAGCGACGCGTTCGCCATCAGAATTACTGTTACGGGAAGGAGTAATCCATTCGACGTGATAAGCACATGGCATAGGACTGCCTCTATCTGACAATACCGAAGAAGAGGCCTTATCTATAGAACTCGTGGATAACTTTCCTCCGGAAGATTTAGAGGTAACGCTTGGATTGGAAGGAATCCTAAAGCGTTGATTATTACGTTTGGGAAATGTTGACAAACCATCAAATGATGGAATCGCAAGATTATTGTCATCACTTCTGAAGACATTATTATTGCTATTAGTACTCAAATGATGTAAATGTTTTTGATGACTGGGTTGGGGCGTAACCATTCGTTTTGTCTGAAACATTAATTAATAATTTAATTAATAGAATTTCATTGTAATTCAATCGATATGTATTACGTTTAAGTCATATAACATTTTTAAGAGTCGACACAAATAATAAGTTCTCATTTGAATGAATTAATATAATTATTGATTTAAAGAGAATAGAAATGAAGATTTGTTCACATAATTAGAAAATCTAATGAATAGAAATGCATTGAATACCCGAAAAGTCTAAACTCGTTTAGAACTTAAAAAGTTTTATAAATCGACTCAAAAACACTCATTCGTTAAATAATTTTTTGTGTTAATCGACTCAATTAATTAAATTTAAAGCCTTTTATTCTTAAATTAGAAGTTTTATGTCTTAAATTAGAGAATAAATATTCTTTCATTTCAGAGGTTATGACATAATATTTGTCTAAATATCGCAAAACTCGTTATAAAACAATTAGATTTAGAAATAAATTTTGTGAATTAGAGGTCAAAATGTTTGTAAAAATTCTTATGTGAAATATGAGTTAAAGGGAGTTAAAGGGGAGTTGAAGGGGAGGACTCACTTGATTTATGTTATGGAAATGGGTTCCGGAAGCAGTAGTTGCCATTATATCCATACTGTGCGAAGGGGACGGACCGCCGAACATTCCACTACTATATTGTGATGGAGAGGGAGAAGGAGTAATACTATATCTGCTGACCAGATTGTCCTTCACATTGTAAGGTCTAACCCCTCCCTGATATGCACTGACAGACCGCGAATGGGATAAGTCATGTGAGTGCGTCTGACTTTCATTAGCGCTCAGTAGGGAATCACCGCTTCGGGAAATATAAGGAGAAATGAGCGGAGAATTAGTTGAGTGTCGAACCGATGGTTGGTTTGAATTACGACTCAGATGTGAGTTCTGTCCGAAATGATTGTTATGTATTTGAAGTAAAGCTGACTGAGAGTTAAGCCCATAGTAGGGAAAGGCGGCAGAGTTTCTGATTGGAGGCGTTGGCGCCGCGTTTAAAGGCGGAGAGGAAGCACTGGACGCATGAAATGAATCATATGATGAATGATCTTCTGTTAATGATAGCGAGGGTTGGGTCACATCCATGAGTACGTCATGTACTGAATGCGGTCTCATTTGTTTTGAATTAGTTCTGTGTTTCCAGTAATCCAAAACATTTTTATCTTTTGATTGCGCCGAAACTACTGAGTAGTCGAGAGAAGTGTTGGTCATTGCTTTGATCGGACGGTAAAGCTTAAGGTCAAGAGTATCCGTTTTATTGCCATTAAATGGTTGAGAAGTCGACGCATAAATTGTTTTTTGATTAACATTTGATGTGAGCGGAACTGATTGTAGAGAAGAGAGACGGGAAGAGAGGGCAGAATTGCGTTTCGAATTACGTTCGTAATCAATAAGTGCGGCCTCAGAGGCCGGTTCGAAGATGAGATAACTCGAAGGTGTCATTCGTTCGTCTTTTATGCTATTATTGGAAGACTTTTCTTCTTCTTCTTGTTTTGGTATGTTTTGTGCCAAACCAGAAGCCGTTTTGTCTGATTTTTCAGATTTTATAAAAGTATTGGTGAAAATACCCAATGATTTGCGTTCTTTACGTTTAATTGGATGTAATGTCGTCACTGCGTTGACATTTGTATAGTTCTGAATCGATGGAACGGGCGGATGACCCCTATATTTAGGCCAAGTGCCCCCATTCTTCTCTTTCTTAGAAGTTTTCCCAGATTTTGTATATTTCGTATTCTTTTCATAAGTTTTTCCGTTGGAATACTTGTCTAACACTTTATCCAATTCAGCCAAAGTCTTAGTCTCGTCTTCGCAAAAGACCTGCGACTGTTTCGGTTTAGTATTTTGTTTGCGTTCGCCGAAGAATTTGCCGATTGATTTATTGTAAATTCTGTCCGCTTTATCTAAAAGAGTGGGGGCAGGAGTTATAGGGGACTGAACTTCATTTCCTGGAGAGGAAGACGTCGATGAATTAGAAAAAGATGATATTATTGTTTTATTGGTTGTATTAATGTTTGCAGAGTTTCGTTCGCCTATCGTTCGGGAGAGGGTTTGGTAGTCAGAAGGCATCGGGGGTTTAGTAGTTGGAAGAGAAATATAGTTATCTGTTTGCGAACAACACGAAACCATTTTGCGCTGTCGTTCCCTAATATTAAAACTTTTAGAATCAGTTGATTCAGAACTTGATTTGGAAATGTTGTTCACAATTGAAGAACTGCTATTCGATTGCGAACAGATGTGAGAATTATTTTTCATTATTTGTAAAACAATGTTTGGAGAGGACTCTAATAACTGCAACACATCATATGAAGACTTGTCATCAATTGTCTTGTCATTGATGGACAAAATTCTATCTCCAATAGCAATAGAACCCTCTTTAGCGGCCACAGAACCAACTGCAATACGACTGACATAATATCCTTGTTCTAATACCAATCCGTGTTCCTGTCCCTTACCGACAGACATATTGACAGTTTGCACAAAACGGGTCACTCTTTTTCTCTGAACCGTCAAAACGATCTGAAGGTCTGATTTTTTAAGCAATTCGTAAGCAGTCTTCTCATCGTTATTAGTGTTGTTGTCATTCACTTTAATTAAAACGTCATTCACTTTAAGCTTTCCATCGGAGACACTGTCTTTGATTACTTTATCGATTAATAAAGTTTTGTCATCAAAAACCAATTTAAATCCCCATTCGTTGGACTTATGCTCTCTTTTCAGTTGTATTTCCTTTGTTTCGATCTCATATTCCTGAAGATCTGCTTCAATGGCTGAATCTCTACTACTATTATTTGTTCCCAATTGAGTGCTTTGCGTTTGAGATTTAGTTCTTGAGTCACCTTTCATTCCATCGATTTTCTCTTTAAGTTCTTTCATTTCTTTTGTGATTTCATTCCTCTGACGTTTTATATCATCTGATTCTCGAAGAGCTTCGGCCAAATCACTGACTGCTCGATCCCTTTCACGTCTGAGTTTATCGCAAAGAGTTCTAAAAAGACATGAATTAGAATTTGAAAACAATTAAAATATTAGTTTAAATACCGAATACTTTCTCTTTCGAGAACTATTTTATCCCTTTCACTGAAAGCCCAGTCTCTGCGTCTTTTGCAGACCTCAACCTCTTGATGTGCTTCTCCTAAATCAGTTTGAATGCGTTCCATTTGCTTACGAAGGACTTCAATTTCAGTATTAGCTTGGTCAATATTATCCAGACGGGAATTACTGCATAGTTTGTTGTGGGGGTGACTGAAAGTGGACACCGAACTATTGCTCGAAGCGGCAGACAATACAATGTTAGAGCTCTTTGACATCATATGAGCCCAAGAAGTGGACACTCCGGACGAAGACGAGCCCCAGAAGTTATGTCCAGAGCGCGGCTGAGGCGAAGTGGGACTCATAGACTCATCGTTTATTCCGGTGACATAATCGCCGTACTTTTCCCGCAAATCATTACATATTTTAAGAACTCTATCCCTATCGAAGAGCGCAGAAGTAATCTCTCTCTTAAGACTTTCTGTTTCTTCAGCCAATTGTTTCTTCTCATTCTCTAACTGTTTGTTATGTTTCTGAAGTACCTGTTGTTCTTCCTGCAACTTTTCGATCTCTTTATGGACGGAATCCCTTTCAGACATAATGAGTTGGAGGTCCTGAACGGCTTCATTGCGCTCTTCAGTGAGTTTTGCCATATCTCTCGTGATTTTTGCGCGAAGAGCCATCAGTTGATTGCTTTGAGTCATTGTGTCATCTCTTTGTGCCTTAACTTTAATTAACTCTTCTTTGAGTTCATTATTATCTGATTGTATTTTATGCCAATTATTGATAGCAGTCGTGCACTGATGCTTATACTGCTGTACTTCTTGTGTCAGCACTTTCTTTATTTGCAGACATTCCTCGTAGTTCTTCCTGAGTCTGAAGAAGTCCTGGTGAGCCATTTCCAGTTTGTTTCCATAATCGGTATGAGATTCCACTAAATCTGAATATCTTTTACGAATCGTTTCATTTTCTTCTTTGAGGGCTTCATATTTGCGAATCAAAGACTGATAATGTCTTCTGATTGTCTCACTTCCAGTCAACGAATAAGTGATATTCGGGTCGTTGAGCAGAGAGAGTTCGTTGGCGGCCATCACCGCAATAACGCCATCAAAGGATCACTTCTTGAGACAAACGCCAACTAAGAGTAATGGCGATCAAAATAAATGAGTAATAAGTGGGCGGAGTCTACAAATCGGCACAAAACCATTGGCCCACTTTTACACCAATTACGTCACACTTTGACCTAATTTCAGAGTCTGTCTCTTCTGACACAATCACACATTGGATCCGATACTCACTTTGACTGACACCAACTCTTTAACTCTTTAACTCTTTATTTGTATTTATAGTATTCATAATTTAAATCAAATGACTTTAATTTCCATTTTAAGTAAAACATTTTCCTATAAAATACTTTTGTTGACAGTTATGAATGACCATGATCATAATTGCCCACAATAGCACATATATAAGTGAATAACATATTTTAGAGCTATAATTATATAATTATTCAAATATTAATTAAAGTCTTTCTCTAACATTAAAACTCGTTTTCATCTAAAACTCGATTCCTTTAAATTAATAGAAAATAATAAAAAATTTTGAACTCAAATAAATATAAATTTAATTTTAGATTTAGTGTTGCAGTAGTTTTGATGTGCGCTTCAAAATATGAGCAAGTACAATTATACCCACAAATAATGTTTAAAATTAGGATTTATTTTCATTTGATTGTATACTCAAATGCTTACAATTTTAAAGACATTTTAGACAATCCTTTGTCAGTACTTATTATAGAGAATTGATCTTGATATAACGTATAGGAAAGGTCAAATATTTAATATATAAATAATTATAAAATAGTACAATTTTTAAATGAACTTGGTAATATTATTTAAGAATGACAATTCAAAAGGAACCAAAAGGATAATTTTCAGATATTCCTAAGTTTAGATTAATTAGTTTTGAGACAATCCATTGATTCATATAAAACATTTGATATACAATTTGAAGGTTTAGTTTATTTTAAAATTTATTAATTTTAATGATTTTATCGTTTGGTGTTCGAGACTTACATTTATTACATTCAATATCTTTGGGTTTTGGTCCCAACTTTTCAATTAATTTTGTTCTACAAATCAAATGATTACAAATAAGTTTATAAAAAATTACTGAATCACTGTTTGAGTGATTTTCATTGCATTCAACACATAATTCATTTCGATTTAATTCAATTTGTTTATCACAAAAATTAATACAATTATTTGAATAAAAAAGTTTACTCGAAAACGATTTCTTATTATTTCCGTAATGAGAGCCAACGACTCGTCTCTTGTTTGACGGTTCGAGTCTTTCGTCAGTTATTTCTCCACACATTTGACTTAAATATTCATCGATTCTTTGACGAAGAATATGATTTGATTGTGGCTGTCGTTCAGATGTGAAAAGCAATTGCGTGAAGGGATCAGATGGCGGTCGACACCATTTCGACTCTTCAGACAAGTATTTATCTAAAGTTGTTTTGTCCACAGAATGACCCGAAGGCAGAAGAATTGGATCAATCATTATCTCATTCGTTATTTTGTCGATAAACTCTTCTGGGATCTCAATTTGATCGCCATTTTTATCACTAAAGGAATCTAATTTTCTTTTCATTTGATTATCACTTTTGGAACCGTTTTGTTCATCACTTGAATTATAAAAACTAAATGTTTTTGAAATACTTTTCGTTAAATTTGTTGAAAATAAGTTCAGAATTTTATCCAAAACTTCTTTAGGGGTTTGTCTGACGGGTTGACCAAAAATATTGAGATAACTGTTTAACAAATAAATAAAAATTTAAATAAAAAACATTAGAATCAATACCTGAGACATGGAATCGAAGAATTGGTTGTCTTTAAGATCTTTATTTTAATTGAATTAATTTGAAAACAATTTCGATAACATTTAATAACTAAAACTTCTGGAGTTTCCGAAGAATAGCTTAAACTTTGAATACCATTTAAAGTGAAATTCGGACGAAAACACGGATTTCGGACATAAACCGAATCATTTTTCTGACAATTAAATTGTTTTGTAATTAATTGATAATTTTGTGAATCATTTGAGGATAAAATTTCAAAACTTTCTGCACTCAAAAAACAGTTTCCATTTCTATATAAAGTTAATGGCGTTTACATAACTATTTATGTAATAATTTATAAAAAACATAAATAAAAATATAATTTATATACTTAAATATGGATTATTTAATCGATTGCAGCGACACCTCTGATTTCCATGTATAGAGCTGTACAGAGATTAACTTTAATACCCATTACATGTTTTAACATGTTTTGACGTAATTTAGAAGCGCTTCTAAACATTACTTATGCATAACCAGTGTT
>JAQIXI010002473.1:0-10241 GCA_034700165.1 Galumnidae sp. Gr-Ori-00277
TAGCCAAAAACACCTAAAAACCACCTAATATGCGATTTATAGCGATTTTAGTGATTTTTTCAAAATACACCCCCTGAGGCCGAAACCATTGGCCATGTCTGTTAATTAACTTCAATTAAAATGTAGAAATTGCATTAAGAAATAATAATTTATATCTTTTATTATAGCTTTATATCATGACAAAAGGTCTCGTTTCTGTAAAAATTTTATATTTAATAAAGTTTTAATATATAGTCAATCAAATTTGAACTTTGTTTAAATTTCAGTTTATAAAATGATTAAAGCATTAATTTAATAAAAAACATACTTATATTACAATCCAAAAATATGCACTATATAGAATTTATTTTCTGACTTTGACGCCTTCTAGCGGCTGAACCACATTAGTTATCAAAAATATTTTTTCATAATTGGGTTCAGTTTGATGTCCTCTATCAAATGCGTATAAAAAATCCCGGGTGCCAGCTGATACCTTTAGAAGCAGAGGGGCAGCCATCCTACTTTGAACTTTGTTTAAATTTCAGTTTATAAAATGATTAAAGTATTAATTTAATAAAATTTATAATAAATTTTATAATTTATAATAAATTTTGTAATTTATTTAAAAATATATTGAAATTGTAGATAGCATGAGTCAATTTCTTCAAAATACCTTAACACCTCATAAACCATTAATAATTTTTAATATATTGAGTATAATTCAAATTCTGATTTATGAATAATTTACAGCTTATAGATTAAATGCTATATGCAGTTACAATATTAAATGAATTCATTTAAAACAAGGTTTGCTTTCAAACTCAAAGGGCACTACATTTACCGGTTAAAACTAGTATATATTTAATAGAGCGCCCTCCCGTTGCCAATAAAGAGAATGGCTTTTATAAAGCCATCAACCTCCCTGTCCTTCCGTTACTAACATAAGCTAATATGTTACCCGTTAATATTCAAAGAAATATATTCCCGTTAATAGAAAAAAAGCCTCCCTGTCTCCTCCCGTTTTTAATAAAAAACAAGGTTGGCGTTCAAACTCAAAGGGCACTACATTTACGGGTTAAAACTAGTAAATAATTAATAGTGTGTTTTAATCGGAAAATATTAATATTTTAAAAAATCAAGAATTTGAATAAAGGCTTAACCTGGGTAAAAATGACGAAACATAATACATTTGCCCCTTCGGCCCATCACACCTAAAAATCTTTAAGGAATGGATGAGTGGGTGAATAACAGGTTGGTGATTGAATATTTTGGTAGTTATTTGTAGGTAAAAATACATATTCGGCTTAGTGAACGCGTGCGGGTGGGGGAAAAACGATTCTATATACTACATTACTACTACGTAAATGTAGTGAAAAATGGCCTCTAGAGAGTCATCGACTTCCCTGTCCCTCCTTTACTAACACAAGGAAATATGTTACCCGTTAATATTCAAAGAAATATTTTCCCGTTATTAGCAAAAGGCCTCCCTGTCCCCTCCATTACTAATAAAAGGAATAGTCTCTAGAAAGCCACAAACCGCTCTATCCTCTCCAATTCTAGCAAAGAGAGTCAAAATTGGCCGTTAATATTCAAAGAAATATTTTCCCGATACTAGCAAAAAGCTTAGAAGTATACCCGTTATTACCTAAGCGGTATGCTTTTCCGTTACAAATAAAAAGCGGGAGGGGGAGGGAGGTTGGTTGGTTGGTGGGTGGAAGAAAGACGATTCTATATACTACCTTTTACTCTGTAAATGTAGTGAAAAACAAATAAATGAATTTATTATATAAAATCAGGAGATAAATACCTATGTATTTGAATTTACATATATTTTGTATCAGAAAAAATTTTTACCAAAAATAAGCGAAGCGCTGACTCGAGGAGAGGTTCTCTCGCTCTATTCACAAAGGGGGTATTTTGGCGATTTTTCGCTCCAAAGGGTATATGGGTAATAACCTCCTAATTGCCATATCAGCATTTAACTATAGCAGACTTTTTAGAATATTGTTATTTGTGTAATGATATTTATCATCTGATAACTATTATTTACCCTAATTAAAATTCTTATCAGAGTAAACATATAAAATTATTTTTGTCATCAATAATTTTTACAAGATAATTTATAAATTTATAAATTAAAAGGAAAATTTTTGTTCAAATTTTTAAAAAATATCTAATTTTCAAATATCTTTAAAAAACAAAAATTAAAAATATTCTAAATCTATTACATAGAATTGTATAGATTTTATACATTAAATGCAATAATTAGAAAAATGTATTATTTACTAAATGCATAAAACATAATTTTTTCACTATATTAACAGAGTAAATGTTGTATATAGAATCGTTTTATATAAAAGTAATACTTTTTTAGTTTTAAATTGTTAAACAAATTTAAATTTAGAAGGCTTTAAAAATTTACAAGTTAATATACAAGTTAATATATAAAATTATAACTCTTTTTTGGTATTATTGGACTTTTTTGAAAATTATGCAAAACATTAGTTAAATATAAATATTATTTTCGAAGTATCTTCTTTATAAACATTTAAAATTCTTTTAATTTATTTAAAGTATATTTAAATTGTGAATAACAATTAAATGACTCATTAAATATTGTTTAAAAGATTATTTTAAAAATGAGGACTTCCTTGATGCCCAAAAACAATTATTCATACATTTGGCATAAATTAAATATTAATTTATAAATAATTTACAGTTAAATATGAATATTATTCAATATAAAAAAATTTTTATATTTTAAATGATATGAATATAAAATTTTGATATAAATATAATTAAATTTTTAAATGTTATATAAAAAAATTTATAAATATAATTTTGCAAATTTTTGTTTTCAAAAATTTAAATAATACAGTTCTTAATCAATGTTGTAAACTAACTGATAATTTAAATCAAAATTTATCCATTGAAAAACAAAATCAAAACTTTGATCAGTTCATATCTTGAACATTTTGCGGTATTTCTCTAAAGAACATCAAGGGGAACAATTTTCTTACTGGACACATTTTGATTGGACTAACATTAAACTCCCTAAAATTTTTTGACCTTTTCAAACTTGACCTCTGGTGACTCTATTGTTAGTCTAATCAAAGTGTGTCTAGCAACAAAATTCAATGATTTTTTAATATGTTATGCGACTACATATGCCCGACTAATAACCAAGGTTATTATTGCCTAACTTTGATATCTTCGGAAATAAGTAGTATATTTGGAATGTACCCATTATGTTCAGGTCACATGACAATGAAATTTATAAACAAGGTTTATAGCCAAGCACGATACTTTTTACAGATCAAGAAAAGCTTGAACGGTCTGAAAATAACAGCGATTCTTCGGCGTAATCATTGACTCAAAGTATTAAAAGCTTTTTGTAAAAGTTATGCGTCTATTTCTGCCAAACTTTTGTTTTAATATATTTAGTATAATTCAAATATTATTTTATTAATAATTTTGCATATTTTTATTAGATATACATCTAATTTATATTTGAACTTTACTTTCTATATTAATTATATGATCAATATTTAATTTATTTTCAATTTATTAATGTATATTTCTTTTGTAAATATTATTAAACATAATTTTATGGAGCACAAAATTGCAAAATGTGCTGATAACTATGCTGGATTTAAATAATTTAAATATGCTGGATTTTTTGCAAGATAAAATTATTTAACAAAGGATAATTTAGTATTAAATGAGTCAAATAATCATAAACACATATATTGCAAAATTGTTAAAAAGAAATATTAAACTTTTTGAGTTCTGTTGGCTTTATTTTAAGTTCAATAAAAAAAAGGTTAGATATCACTTCTGCCATTTTAATTATATAGAATATAAAGCCTAATTTATATTCATTTTATAGTTTATTTTACAGTTTTTAATTGCATTTAATTTGTGTTTTATAATTAGCGTTTTAATATTTTTTTCTTCCCAATACTTATCTCCATCGTTTTATAAACCTTGCAAATATTAACTATTTATATTAACTTTATACAAGTCTGCACTTTTAGGCACTTTTTACCCAAATTCGTGCATAAGTTAGGTGACATGTGCAAATATATAAAATCTAGTCATATATGACATTATTTCAAATGAGTAAGCAAAGAAATAATAAAATTATTATCGCATATAAAATAAACTTTTCTTATAATAGTTTAATGCAAATTCAATAATATTAATGTCCCATATTTCCCACCCAGTTCATTTTTCCGCTAGAGGGCCCCAAAGTTGAAAATTTCAAGTTGGGAATTAGGGACATTTATATATCAAATCATATGTTTTCGATCATTCTGAAACCAAGTCTGACGTCAATTTTTAAGTAACTATTCAAATAAAAAAGTTGTTACTGAGATAAACAACATTTTACATAGTTTTTATGTATTTCGGTGTTTAATTTCGAATGAGGGGCATTTAGCATTACCCGAATAACACTTGAGTTTTTTTAAGTTGTAATATACACAATATCTTGATTTATACAGAAGAATATATAAACTTATTGTAAAAATTAAAGTTTTTAAGTTTAGCAAGTATGTGAACAGGATATAGTTAATCTAATCATAGTTATAGTTTGGTTTTGGAGGTCAGCCAATGCCCATGTTGTGATTTTGGATGTCTTTGGTTTTGGGGGTCAGCCATTGTTACTACTTTCCTATTTTCTCTTTCTTCGATTGCCTATTGTGATTGAGATTCTTCTTGGTACTCAACACCGTGGAGCCAGATCTATAGGGGGACCCACCCACCTATAGATTGAACTCCACCGGTCGAGAGTCATTTTCCAATTCTGAAAACTTAAATACCTACAGTTTACAGACATTATAGGGAACTTATACTAAAAATTATTTATGTTTGAAATGTAATTTAATTTTTAAATTAAAATTAATATGAAGCATAGGGAGGGGCGCTTCCGGCTTATTAGTACAAGTTAAGTCAAGTGTGCTTCGGGTAACGCTAAATGCCCCTCATTCGAAATTAGGGAAAAAATACATGACCGATAGTCGTCTCTTTTATTACTCAATTAACTGAAATCTCTTCTCAAATGAATAATGAATTTAAAATCGATGGCAAAGTAGTGTCGAAACTATACTTCTCGGGTCTGTCCGACAACAATGACTTTAGTCTTTATCGAATAACTTTAGGGAAGGCTTTAGGAGATTATTATCTCTTATGTCCCACACTTTTGTACTTTTGTTTGGAAAAAAAGTCTTTAAAAATAGTGATTTAAAAGTAATATCTATTAATTATTTCAATTTAAAAGTACTTAGTCCTATTATGCATAATATCTTTGACTTAGAACCAGTCCATGCAGACGATTTTACTCTAGTTCATGGAATGTCTTTCATTAAGAAAGAATTAGAATCTTTCAAACCACTGTCAGAACAGATGATACAATTCTTAATGGATTTTGCAAAGAATGGGTCAGTTTTTAATTGATATTAATTTTAATTTAGCTAGAATAATGCTCTGAATAGTGAACCGACCCCTCAATCGGACTCTAATTAGCCGAAGTATTACAATATTGACGACAATATTATCGCTCCGTTTTATGAAATAACAAACGAACCAAAACGTGACACGGAATCGGATTAAAGATTACTGAATGTGAATATTTATTGAAAAAATATCTGCTTCGTTAAAGGTACTAGTTTAAATTGAATCCCAATAGATTTTAAAATTAAATATTCAAAATATAAGCGATTACTAATAATTATCATAAAACTTATAAAAGTTGATTTTATGATATCGAACCATTTATTTTATTGAAATCAATTTATTATAATTCAAATTTGATTTATTATATATATTACAGTTTTTCTTAAATAAAAATATAATTTAATTTAAAACTATTTCTTTTGTAAATTAATATAAAAGGATATAATATTTTTATAATATAATTTTGTTGTATGTGTAACAAAATATGTTAACTTATAAGTTCTGATTATTATATTTTTCAAAAATTTCTAATTTAGCCAAAAAATAACTCAAATATTAAATTTTATATAATTTACAGCATTAAAATAAAATTAAATATAATTTTATAAATAAACCATTTCATCAACCTGTCAAATTAAAATTTTTATAATAGAAAATTCTTCAAAAAATTATAATAAATTTTATCTTGAATTTCATATAAATTCATGCTTGATCAAATAATATATTTATTACTTTTACTATAAGTATTTTTCACTACATTTACGGAGTAATATGTAGTATATGTATTTGTTTTTCACCCACACACCCGCCCTAGAGATCATTCTTTTAATTAGTAACGGGAGGGGACAGGGAGGCCTTTTGCTAGTAATGGGAGAATATTTCTTTGAATATTAACGGTTAACATATAGCCTTTTGTTAGTAAAGGAGGGATAGGAAGGTTTTTGGCTCTCTAGAGACCATTCTTTTTATTAGGCTAATACACTTGCTTACTAAACCATGGATACACTAACCCACCCATACACTAATACACGCGTTCACTAAACCACGGATACACTAACCCATCCATACACTAATACACGCGTTCAATAAAACAAATGTGCATTATTACATACCCATAACTACCAAAATATTCCACCACCAACCTTATTATTCACCCACTCATCCATTCCTTAATAATTTTTAAAAAATTTTGGAATAATTATTTTTCAAAACTAATATTAAATTAAATCTAAATTTATTTTTACATATAATTAATACTAAAGTTATTGTCGTAAATGTAGTGATTATAGGCTTTGCCCTCAAACCTTGTTTCTATTATTTGTGCTTGGTAGGGATGAAGATTTAGGCTAAATCTTCCCTAAATCTTTGAAACCTTCGCTAAATCTTCCCTAAATGTTTAAATATTATTTTATTTAATAATTTTATTTAAAATATTTATTTAATATAATATAATAATATAACTTTATTTAAATATTATCCTCTGTCCAGGTGCATTTGGACAGAAGGATAAAAATTTCTCCGGGAAGGCTTATCATTCCCGGTCTGCGATAGCTTGCGCTGAAGGTTTTCAAGATTTTCAAAATTTCAAATAAAAGTAGATTCAATAGATAATTACATAGATGGCACTAATTGAAGTTTTAGGTTTAGGCTAAATCTTCAGAAGAGGCCTAAATCTTCCCTTGAAATTAGCCTAAATTTTAGCCTTAATCTTGCGTAAACTTCAGTATTAACATCCGTAGTGGTTGGTCATATTTTGATGATAAAAATAAAAAATTTAATAAATAAAAATAAATAAAACCCGTTGTACTCTAATACTTTATACAATTAATAGATGAAAAGCTCTACAAATAAAGAGATTTAATAATATTTTTTTATGAAAAAAATTACTTTTTATTCATTCAAAGATTTATTTAAATGAAAGCAATTGATTTAATATTAATTTGAATGAATAAATAAATGTATTTCACTTGCATTTTAGATTATTTTGGTTTTAAGGGAAGGGAAGGATTTGGAAAATTTTCTTAAGGTAAGGGAAGGGATTCCCTTCCATGAAATCTCTAAGGGAAGGGAAGGGTTGGAAAAATTGTCAAAAGTTGGAACTCTACTCTCAATCATACTTTGCATCTAATAATAGGGAAAGACGGTTAAAGAGCGCAAAATCAATGCTACGATACTGTTATGAAAGATTGTTATAAACTATAATCTCAATAGTTTTACAATAATATTTATTGAATAAATCAATTGAAAAGTAACTAAAATATGGATTTGTCTGTATTTAGAAAATTACTATTTTTTTTTGTAAAAAAAGCAAAAATTAACCAAAAAAAACATCCATTCGTTGGAAGGATTCAACTAATAGTCTCTTCTCTAAACAATAACCAAAAAGAATGAAAGTCTTCATTGTTTTGGTCGCTATTGTCTTCTGTAAGTCTCCGATCATTTATTCAAAATTTTAAAACCTAATTAAAATATAAAATTACCTAGGCGCTTATGCCGCACCACTCAAGAGTGAGCTTTTGCAAAGAACCGAAGCTCTTGACGTTAAGATCAATAATGAATTGAAAAGGTTGCAAGCTGAAAAGAAAGAACATCTTGGACTTTTGCTTCAAGAGGAAGAGAAAAGACTCGATGAATTGACCAAGGAGGTTAAAGAGACAACTGATTCTGACCTAGTCAAGACAGCTGTTCTCGAAGAGCGACTGATAATGTTGGAATTCAGAGTTGAGAGTGAGGTTAGTATATATGGGAATATGATTTTTATAATTTAGTGCAAACTAACCATGTTCATATGGTATGGTCATATTGTAGATCAATATCCTCCAACGTGAAGCTACAGAACAAGCGCTGCTCTTTAGTAACGCAAAAATCCTTAAGCAATGGGTGACTGAAGAGATCGCAAACTTGGAGAAAGAGACCGAACACAAAGATCGTAACCACGAAGTGATCCAAATTCTTAGACGTGAGGAACAGAGACTTGAGGTCAACGCACAGGAGTTGACCAAAACTCAGGAACAAAGAAGAATTGAATTCTTGGAGGTTGAGCTCAGAGCCATTGAAGTGAGACTCTATGAGGCTTTAAGGCGTTTGAATTTCCAACCGTCCACTGGAACGGCTGCTCCCCATACTAACACAACTCACCCTGCCACCCATCACCGAGAACTCAAAAGTTGCTAAATATGGTTATTAACAAGTCTTTGTATGGAAAACCTCCCGATTTCAGCCCAGGCACACATAAAAGAATTTATGTGTTTTTACATGTTTACTTATTTGAACATGTTAATATTAACATAATTTAATGTGTCCAGACTTGTAAAAATATTTTATTGGGATTTGAATTTAACTATTTATTACACATAAAAAACCAATTTCACAAATGTTTATTTACACAAATGTATTCATTAAAAACAAGTAAAGACACAAAAAAAGTTTATCAATTAAACCAAAAAATTTATTTTTAAACTTATATTTTTATATAAAATTACATGTGATTTAAATATACAAAAAATTCAAAAAAAGGAAATTTTACTATCAACTATCCGACCGACGACTTGAGGCACTCCTTATCGACCGTAGATCTGACTAAAGAAAAACAGGTTATATACTTTACACAATAAAATGTATTACATTTTCCAACAAAACTTTCTTACAATTTGTAATTTGAGGTTCAAAGAGTAAACAGTATATTATCACAGCATTACCTGCGGTCGATAGGGAGTGTCTCGTCGTCGGTCGGATAGTAATCTAGATGTGATGAGCGCTCACCACATTTATTCCATTTGAAGACATCGATGAGTTAAATGATTTTTCGGTCACAACAGTGAGTGTATTTGTCTCTAACAACGTATTGCTAATCTGAAAACTAAAAATGGTTAGATTTGGTGAGCACTCACTTTGAATGAATAAAAAGTAATTTACCCCTTTAGTTGTTTCCAAATGTGGATTATTTGATCACTTCCACCGAATATTCAATCAAATCCTGATTAAAAACAATTGCAGACTAATTCAATTTAATAGTCATTTAATCTCTTATACGAAAACAATTACACAAATCATGAAATCACTTGAGTTATACTTAAGTGTAGAGTGAATTCAAACAATTGATTGTTTTGGCGCAAAGTCTGTGTTGTCACTAAAAATGGCATAAAATGGCTCCAAAATAGCATAAATAAAATACAAGTCTAAAACGAGTCTAAACTCGGAAACTAATTAAAACTCTTGTGGTATTTATATTCCCCAAACTTGTAATTAAAATACATTTAAAAACCTGTATTTGTTTTTACAAAAACTAATCTATAAATGTAAACACATTTAGACAATGTTAAAACCATGTAAGGGATAATTACATGTTCTCATAAAGAAACTGTTTTTTGGGTGATGGAACCAGTGTTGCTCATACTAACCCTGCTACAATTTCTACTGAAGCAGGCGGCTAAAGACTACAGAATAAGCCATGAGCTGAACTGAATAATAACACAGTTATAGCCTTTAATTAAATAATTTTATTATTTTGTTGAATATTTGTTCTTGGTCATATTTTGCTGTTGAAAATACATATAAATTATGAAAAAAACTAGAATGCTACAATTGAATTGATGACATTTTTATTTTTCTTCTAATCATTATTGACTTTCAACTGAAGTGGTTTTTATTTTCAAGTATTTATTGATAATTAAATTCTTTTAAATTCGAATAATCAGTTTATATACAATTAGTTTTTATATCGATTAGATTGAGACAGTCCTAATGACTGACTGTCAAACATTTCTCAACTCTGGCTCAATCATACCTCAGTTGTGAATGTATTC
>JAQIXI010002474.1:0-10238 GCA_034700165.1 Galumnidae sp. Gr-Ori-00277
CGATGTTTTCAATTATTTCGTAAAATTTCAAATCAATAATTTTAGAATTAGACCTAAAAACTTAATATTTGTCAAAAGGTTTCATTCCAGTTGATAATAGATTTAACAATAATTTATTTTTAAAATATAACCTTAATATTATCAGATTTTAAATTTTTTTTATTCAAAACTGTAATTAAACATAATTTTGTAAATATAATATACTGCAATAAAAAGTTATAACTGGCTTACATCTGATAATCCTTTTATGTTTTATTATTATTTGATGTTAATTAAAACATAGATGAAATTTTTTTTAAAATATATATTTAACTAGTTAATTTTTAAAATATAAACAGTTATCAAAAATAATTATGTTTCATATTTTGAAATATAATAATAAATAATGTATTGTTCCAAAATTTGTTAGAAAGTTCTAAAATTACCAAAATAAAAGTAAAACCAAGACCAAATAAAAGAGAATTAAAGGCGTGAGATAGTTGTTTAATTGTTATTGTTTTAAGATCATCACTTTCATTATCTATTTCAGCAGGCTTATATTTAGCTAATAATTTGAGTAAATATTTATCTTTGAAGAACTCTAATAAACCGAATTCTTTCATATCTGTAACACTAAAATTAATTCATTGACTTTTAGTGAAAGTTTTTTTTAACCTTATTTTAAAAAAAAGTTTTGCTTTTTAAAATAAATTAAGTATTTTTTCCTAACATAAGTCTTCAAAATGAAATTGTTGGGCTAAAATTATTAGTTATATTGAAATGACTTTGTTTAAATAATTTCATCATTAGAAGGTTTTCTAGATTAAATTATGATTAAAGTAATTATGATTAAATACGTTAGATAAGAGTGTAATCTATCCATTTATACCAAAAAACACCTTTAAACTGACCTACAAGGTGTTTTAGAGCCATTTTAAAAATACCCCCTCTTATACCCCCCTGTCTCGAGAAAAGTCACCAAAAAAGGCTATACCCCCCTGTCAAGTGGTCCGTGGCCATCATTGCCGTTAAATTATCATTAAGTATACACACCAAGAAGATAAACATAGTACGGGGATGCACAACTGGGAGATTCTTTTATAATTAAAACTATGATTTTTACTAATAATTATCCAAGGGAACATTATATAAAAAGCAAACTTTTAAAAAAAGATAAGTAATAAACCTCACACTTAAATTCACCATTATTAAATAATATTTACTATATATTTACAAACTTGCTCAATTTAGAGCCTTTTTGAAAGATGATGGTGGTCAAATCTATATAAAGTATAGAATCTTTATATGTTGGTGGTAGATAATGTAGCAAGTTATTTTCCATCATAAAATATTGAAGAGTTAATCTATTTTCAATAGTATAAAATTGTCGTGGGTATTTTTTCAGCATTTTTAAAAATTCAGACATATTTTTCAAAAGTAAAAGAAATTCAGATTTAACAAATCCATTATCCTAGTAAAAATAATTTATAAAAAATAATATAGTTGAAATATATAATTTACTTGAAAATGATCAAGAAATATGCTTTGATCATTTAAGGCTACTATTTTTATTTCCTTCTTCTTCAATGCGATAACTAAGTCCTCAATTGTTTCAATAACTTTGCCAGATCCTGGAAAGGTTATCTCTCCTAAAATCTCTGAGCCATAAAATCTGCTTATTAAAAACATAAATAGAATCCAAGTGGATAATAATATTCTAGGTAAAATTCGCTTATTTATGAACCAATCAATTGGTTGGCATAAAATTATAGAAATAATTGCAAAATAAATTCCATTATTTTTATAATACAATCGTTGACTATAAAAACAAAATAAAAAGGTTACTAATAATGATATGCCAATTAAATTCCAGATCCTTTTTTCAAATGGGTTTAAGAGAGAATAAGAATATTCCAATTTTTCTGGTTTAGTTGTCAAAAATGTAACTTGGTTAATCATATGCGGATAAGAATATTCAATTACATCAGCCCTATCTTGATATAGAGAAAGATCTCCTATACCAATATCAGAAATCTGCAAATTATCTAGATAAAATTTTTAATTATTTTTATTCACTTATCTACCTTGTCTATTACAGCCCCTACAATTCCATCCCATTTACCACTATTATCTTTTGTACCAAATTTATATTTCATATCTATTACTTTAATTGAAAAGTTTAAGCATTTGCTCAAAATTTGAATGATTTCTCCTTCAAATCCAAACAGTTTTGTGGGATTGTCCTCAAAATACCAAAATATATATGGTTTTAACTAAAAAAAATCATCAAGTTTATTTTTTCAAAATTTTTCATACATTATTGGTTGCGATGACAAGGGTTTCGTTGATTAAATTCAATTGTATTTTAATTATTAAATGTTTTTGATAAATATATTATTTTATTATATAAGGATAAATTTATTATTTATTTGTAAACTTTTCAAAATTAACAATTCTACATATAAATTTTCCATAACAAAAATGAATATACCATTATTTATAAGAATATTGATTTTTATTATTTGTTGTTAGTTACTGGTATTAATTAATCTCTACATAATTTTTATATTAATTGAATTACGATAAAATAATATGTTAATTAATGAATATTTTTATAGACTAAAATGGAAAATATTAAGTCATTTCTGTTAAAATATCGTATTTGAACGTTGGAGGTCAAGTAACTATGGACGTTAAGTGGTGGTCCTTCGGCCCACCACTAATCAAAATGCTTTAGGAATAGTAAGTGGTGTCCTTTGAGACCACCACAACCAATAATGCTCTATGAACATTAAGTGGTGGTCCTTCGGCTCACCACAAGCAAGAATGCTAATAAAGAAACATGCAAATTACCCGTAAATATCCAAAGTATTAGTATCCCGTCACTAGCAGAAGCCTTCCTTTCCCCTCCATTACAAACAAAAAGAATGGTTTCTAGAGAGCCATCAACCTCCCTATCCTTCCATTACTAATATAAATCTATATGTTACCGTTAATATTCAAAGAAATATAGTCTCCTTAGTAGCAAATGGCCTCCTTGTCCCCTCCTTTACTAATAAAAACGAATTGTCTCTAGAGAGCCAAAAACTTTCCTGTCCCTACGTTACTAACAAAATTTGAGTAATTGTATAACTCTATATCCGGAGGGAAACTCCTTTATAGTGATTTATATGATGGCGCCCTTCTCTCCGGTATCTCTAACCCAATACTCACCTCAACTAATAATTGAAGAGTTTGTGTCATATATCGGATGTTTAATTGGGTTTTACTTCGGTTTCTCAGTAATGATGTTAACTGACGTCTGTTCCGATGTTTTCAATTATTTCTTAAAATTTCAAATCAATAATTTTAGAATTAGACCTAAAAACTTAATATTAGTCAAAAGGTTTAAATTCAGTGGATCATAGATTTAACTAAAATTTATTTTATAAATATAACTTTAATGTAATTGGATTTTTAAAATTTTTTTTAAAACTGTAATAAAACATAATTTTGTAAATATAATATACTGCAATATAAAGAAATTCAAACTAGTATGTATCTAAAAACCCTTTTATTATTATTATTATTTGATTTTAAATTAACATTGTTAATTAAAGCATAGATGAACAACAATTTTGAATATATATTTATTTAGTTAATTTTAAAAATATAAACTGTTATCAAAAATAATTAGGATTCATATTTTGAAATCTTTGAAGTATAATAATAAATAATGTATTGTTCCAGGATTTCTTGGAAAGTTCTAAAATTGCCAAAATAAAAGTAAAACCAAGACCAAATAAAAGA
This sequence comes from Galumnidae sp. Gr-Ori-00277, assembly GCA_034700165.1. NCBI lineage: Eukaryota > Metazoa > Arthropoda > Arachnida > Sarcoptiformes > Galumnidae > Galumnidae sp. Gr-Ori-00277. The sequence goes on from JAQIXI010002474.1 coordinate 3,769, forward strand.
GAATTAAAGGCGTGAGATAGTTGTTTAATTTTTATTGTTTTAAGATCATCACTTTCATTATCTATTTCAGCAGGCTTATATTTAACAAATAATTTGAGTAAATATTTATCTTTGAAAAATTCTAATAAACCGAATTCTTTCATATCTGTAACACTAAAATTAATTCATTAACTTTTAGCGAAAGTTTTATTTTAACCTTATTTTTAAAAATGTTTTGCTTTTTAAAATAAATTAGGTATATTTTCCTAACATTTGTGTTAAAAATGCAATTGTTGGGCTAAAATTATTAATAATTTTGATATGATTTTGTTTAAATAATTTAATCATTAAAAGGTTTTCCAAATTTTAGTTTAAATAACTATAACAAAAACTCATAAAATATTTGATTTAAACAATAAATTATATTAAATAATTATTATTCTGTTCAATACTATGCTACAGTTCTCTAAGATGTTTGGATTGGATTAATTTATTCATTAAAAAAAATTGAATGAAAAATTTTATTATACAGTAGAAACTCCCAGTTGTGCCAGAGCGAATGCACAGGAAAATCGCACAGAACTCAGAGAATACACAATAGAGTGATTGTATGCCCCTAACATTTAGGGGCATACAAAGTCCGTCAAACTATCATTAAGTATACACACCAAGGAGATAAACATAGTATGGGGATGCACAACTGGGAGATTCTCTTGTAGTTAAAACTATAAAATTTTACTAATATATATCCAAGGGAACATCATTTAAAAAGCAAAATTTTTAAAAATTGATAAGTAATAAAACTCACACTTAAAATCACCATTATTGAATAATACTTACTATGAATTTACAAACTTGCTTAATTTAGAGCCTTTTGGAAAGATGATGGTGGTCAAATCTATAAAAAGTATAGAATCTTTATATGTTGGTGGTAGATAATGTAGCAAGTTATTCTCAATCACAAGATATTGAAGAGTTAATCTATTCCCAATAGTATAAAATTGTCTTGGATATTTTTTCAGCATTTTTAAAAATTCAAACATATCTTTTAAAACTAAAATAAAATCAGATTCAACAAGTCCATTATCCTATTAAAATTTTATAAACATTAATATAGTTGAAATATTATTAAGGTATATAATTTACTTGAAAATGCTCATGAAATATGCTTTGATCATTTAGGGCTACTATTTTTATTTCCTTCTTTTTAAATGCTAAGACTAAATCTTCAATTGTTTCAATAACTTTGCCAGATCCTGGAAAGGTTATCTCTCCTAAAACCTCTGAGCCATAAAATCTGCTTATTAAAAACATAAATAGAATCCAAGTGGATAATAATATTCTAGGTAAAATTCGCTTATTTATAATCCAATCAATTGGTTGACATAAAATTACAGAAATAATTGCAAAATAAATTCCATTATTTTTATAAAACAATCGTTGACTACAAAAACAAAGTAGAAACGTTGTCAATAGTGATATGCTAATTAAATTCCAGATCCTTTTTTCAAATGGGTTTAATAGAGAATAAGAATATTCCAATTTTGCTGGTTTAGCTGTCAAAAATGTAATTTGGTTAATTATATGCGGATAAGAATATTCAATCACATCAGCCCTATCTTGAGTTAGAGAAAGTTCTCCAATACCAATATCAGCAATCTGCAAATTATCTAGATAAAATTTTTAATTATTTTTATTCACTTATCTACCTTGTCTATTACAGCGCCTACTATTCCATCCCATTTTCCACTATTATCTTTTGCACCATATCTCCATTTCATATCCATCACTTTAATTGAAAAGTTTAAGCATTTGCTCAAAATTTGAATTATTTCTCCTTCAAATCCAAACAGTTTTGTGGGATTTTCCTCAAAATACCAAAATAAATATGGTTTTAACTAAAAAGAAATCATCTAGTTTATTTTTTCAAAATTTTTCATACATTATTTGTTGCGATGACAAGTGTTTCGTTGGATAAATTCAATTGCATTTTAATTATTAGATGTTTTTGATATATATTATATATTATGTTATATTTTATTATATTATATAAGAATAACTTTATTATATATTTTTAAAATTTTCAAAATTAATAATTTTAAATATAAATTTGAATAACAAAAATTTATATAACTTTATTAATAAGAATATCGATTTTATTATTTGTTGTTAGTAACTGTTATTAATGTCTCTATATAATTTTTATATTAATTGAATAACTATGAAAGAAGTTAATCAATGAAAATAATTATAGACGAAAATAAAGAATACTAGGCAATTTAAGTTGAAATGTCGTATATGATGTATATATTTTTTCGGGTATTTATTTATTGTTTGATTTAACTTATAATTGATTTTATAATTTCTTAATTTATTCATTAAAATTCAAACCTCAATATTTTTTAAAAATAATTTTATGTTTTTGTGAAATAACAATGTATGACCTGACCCGAATTTTAGACAATTTTTGTAAATACTGAAGTCTTTGCTAAATAATATAAATTTTGTATACCATCAAGAGGAGAATAATGTAAGGTAAGTTAATATATTTTTTGCAAAATTTAGACTTGGTAATGTGAGTCATGGAGGTGAGACGAAAATAAATAATCTCTAAGCTAGAATAGACTAGGGATTTCGGGTGTGTGAAAAACAAATTCATATTCTACATATCACTTCGTAAATGTAGTGAAAAATTATAAAATTATGAGAATTTTTATAAAGTTAATTCAATTTTTATTATTTTTCTGTATTTTCAACATTACTTTTTTATATTAACTAAATTTTATATTAGCAAAAATATATTTAATATTTATAATATAAAATATACTTGATTCTGATATTACCATGATAATTGAACAAATAAAAGTAAAAAGCATATATAAAAATGAAAATGATATTTGTTGTAAGGTCAAACTATTAAAATTTTCTTCTTCTTTTTCTCTATAATTAAGATTATATTTGTTTGATAATTCTGAAAAATACGCATCTTTATAGAATTTGAAAAGACCATGTTCAGTCATATATGTTGCACTGAATAAAATATAAAAATTAAATATTTTTCAATAAAAATAACATTAAACTTACTATCGTTCGAAAATTGTTTTCAATTCAGATCCTTTTTGAAAAATGATCGTGTGTAAATTAATGAAAAAATGAGAATCCTTAGACAAAGGTGGCAGATAATGTGGCAAGCTACTTTCTATTATATTGTATTGTAAGAAACTCTTATTATTCACATATGAAAATTTCTGTGGACTTCTTCTCAACGATTCCATTGGATTTTCCACAACTTCTACAAAATCTTTAGCTCCCGTTATGGCCTAAATTTACATATTATTAACATGATTAAATAAAACTAAAATTTTTACCTTGATATAATTAATAAATACAAGACCACGATTTTTGTAAACAATTTTAATTTCTCCGCTTTTTATGGCTAATAAAAAGTCCTCTATTGTTTCAATGACCTTGTCATTTTCAGTGATTGTCATCATTCTTAGAATTTCACCACAATAAAAGTTTCTTATTAGTAATATGGATAAAATCCAAGTAGTTAATAATATTCTTGGAAATAACCTTGATGATTTAAAATTGATTGATTGACCAAAAATTATTAAAATAATATTGAAATAAATCTTATAATTCTTGTAATGCATTCGTTGCCAACAAAAACTTAAGAAAAGTGTAACCATTAATAAGACACTAACTATAAACCATATGTTATCTTCAAATGGTTTAAAAAGAGAAAAGGAATACACAATATTTGGAGGTTTACAAGTCAAAAATGTAACAGGATCAATTAAGTGAGGAAAGGTATAATCTACAACTTTTGACCTTTCAATATTAAGTGACAAGTACCCAATTCCAATGTCAGATTGCTAGATAAAAAATCACTGTAATATAATATAATACCCAATTTATTCATACCTTGTTCATTACTGAACCTACTATACCATCCCATTTTCCATTTGCAAATCTTTTACCCCAGGTAAAATTCATGTCATTTATTTTAAATGAAAAGTTTAATAATTTACTGAGAATTTTAATAAATTCTCCTTCATATCCATATAATTTGCCTTGATTCTCTTCAAATATGAAAGGGTATACCTTTAAAAATATATATAAAATCCTTAGTAGTATACATTTAGTTACAAATACTGTGTACTCAAATATTAATATATTAATGTTAGTTGAACATTTTATCCAAGATTACAGTTTTAAAAAATAAAGATTAATAAATAATTTTCAATTTGGATTTTTGTGTCAAGCTCAATATTATTAATTAGTAAAATAAATAATTTTTTGCAAGTTAAACTTAAAATAATAATACCTTGTTAGAAGCGATGTTAATTGTCTTGTTATTTAGATTAAATTTCATTTTAAAATTAATCGGATTAATTTTGTTCATAAACTATAAAAACTTAAAAATATTTCAATATTTTCTTCAATATTATTAGTTTGAATATTCAAAAACAATTAGAATTATTGATTTTATTATAAATAATAATTAAAGTAATTATTTTTTTTAATAATTTTAATTATAATTAAAAGTTTTCCAAAAATATTCTTGCACAATATAATTTTTTTTAGAAAACAATATTGCCTAGTTCAGGTTAAATGGTGAAATTGAAAATGGAATAAATATCATTATGTTACATTTACATAATTTTTGCTAACATTTAATTTTGTAAATATTATTCTTAAATTTATTATTTTTATATTCATTCTTTATTTAAATTAATTATTATTTAATATTAGAATAGAATATATTTTTATTTTATGCTAAATTATTAAATAATTTTTACATTAACTTGATTATGTTATATATTTTTATAAAGATAAAGAAATAACATAAATTTAGTTATTAGTTTAAATTTATAAAAAATTAAGTTTCCTTAAATTTGAAAACTAAAGTTTATTTTCAAATTTAATTAAAAAGCTGTAACTTAAACTTCAAAATTTATTCAAATTAAACTTTAAATTTAAAATAAGCTATAGGTTGTTATAAGAGAGGATCTTTTATTTTTATAATTATTAAATAAAAATAATAGTTTGTTTATTATTTATAAACATTTAATAAAACTTCTTCAGTAATTTGTCAAAATAAAATTTAAATAGACTAATTTAATAATTTTATAAAATATTATTTTTAAAAGCTTATTTTAATTTTGAATGTTTGTTTTAATTACAGTTTTAACAAATATATTATTGACTAAATAAAAATTGCTCTTATAATTGATAATTGATTAATCTTGTTTTATAAATAAAATAATAATTTCAGGACTTTTAAAATTCAAAATTTAGTGATTTGAAATTTAATAATTCAATAGTATATAATGACTATAAAAATGAAATAAAATAAAATTCTGTTAAATTTTATCTTAACTGACTAAAACCTTTTCAAACATAGTATATGTAAATATTATATAAAACGCATGACATCTAATAATAAAATTACAGTTTCTATCCTAAAAGTTAGGAAAGGTTTAATAAACTTCAAAATATTTAATTCACTGAAATTAATTGCTTTCCTTTATTCATAACTTTTGTAATGATGTTCCCATCAGTCGTACATTCATAGGGTTTATATAACTATTGCTTTATTTATTTGAATTGATTTATATTAAGATATTTTACTCACAAAACTTGTTTCAAACATTTAAAGTAATTTTTAAAAAATATAATATTATTTAGAATATAAGTAAATCTGTCAAAAATTTTGTGTTAATCAACGAATTATATTTTTATTAATTTATAAAGAATTAGGTAAGTATTGAAATGAACTTGATTAATTATTTTTGAAAAAAATAAAACATTTTATTTTTTATTAAAGTTGGAAAAATATTTTATCTTTAGTTTAAAGCTATTAACAAAATGACAATAAAATAAATTATCTATAATAGACATGGTAACAAAAGTTTAGGCTTGTTCTTACATGATATATTTTTAATATATTAACTAGAATATACTTAAATGTGGTTATTTTATACTATTAATGAAAGAATATTTAAAATAATTATAAAAAAGTAGTTTAAATGAATCTGAAATAAAAATCAATATATAAATAGTGATTATTACATAATTTTTGAAAGTAGTGTTAACTTTGAATTATAATTAGTGTTTGAAAAATAAATTCATTTGTATAATTCTATTTAAGCACAGATTTATTGTTAATTAATTGTATGTTTACTGAGTCCTTAAAAATGTCTAAAATAAAATTAAATGAAATGATTAACAATTTATAAGTTTTTTAATTCTAGTCTTTTATTCATTCAATTTTTGTAAATATATTAGTTTTAAACACTTAATATATTTCTTTTCCATCAATAAAACATTGAATCTCTTATTCAAATAATAGTGAATTTAATTGAAACTTAACTTTCCTCACAATTTAATAGTCGAACAATTTTTGGGTTTTTCACTACATTTATGTAATAAGGTGTAGTATATATTTTCGTTTTACACCCACCAACCCACCCACCCACCCCCCC
>JAQIXI010002475.1:0-10235 GCA_034700165.1 Galumnidae sp. Gr-Ori-00277
GAGAGAGAGAGAGAGAGAGAGAGAGAGAGAGAGAGAACACACCTTAGTTTAAATGTGAGCATTTATTTTATGAAAAATGATACCACGATTTGAGGGAAAGCATTATGATGTGGATCACGCCATTTCTCCGATTGCTTATATCTTTTCTTTGGTTCAGAACTATAATTATAGAGAGAAGAGTCGATTTTAATGTTGACGACTAGTCTGTAATTTTGTCATTTCAGGCCATTTGCTGTATGCGATCAGCCATACATCAGCCATACATCAGCCATACCATAGCTATACTCATATTCTGAAGATAATCTGTTATTTTGGATGAGAGAGTGTACCGCAATTGTAGCGCAAATAACTTTTTAAAAAAACAAAAATGTTTGAAACTTTTTTTGATTTTATTCCAAGATGTGACCGAATGATGAATTCTGCATTACATTAAACTAAATTATACCCTTATATGTATTTATATGCCTTTCCAACACATACACTAATTTCTGTGTATTATACCTTAAAATCTATAAATTGTCTCTTTCTCTGCATTTCTCTCTCTTTTCTCTTACTTTCAAATGTATTTATTATAAACAAAAAAAAGTAATATTTTTTGTGTTGGTTTGTGTTCGTGATGAGAGTCAAAGGAGCGAATTTCCAATATTTTATGCTTCTCACTGTCATTGGGCCGGAGCTCTGGAATAAATGTTTCGCATAAATGCCAAACGATTCGATTCCCGTCCATTTCCAGTCAATTGTGAAAAATGCTAATAACGATAATCAATGCGTTTTCATCAACACTCAAATGTCGGCCTTTCGATGATATAACACAATACTAATTATTCATTGTTTTTCAATTTTATGCTTTTAATCGATTCTAAACTTATAATAAAAGTCCTTTATCTTTGATTAACCAGAGGTAAAGTAAGCATAAATTTTATGTTTCAACTCGTGTTAAATACTTTTTCATCCGAAACACTCTTTTAATTAACTGTTTGGCCAAGAAATGAGAAAATTCGCCTTAAAAAACATTTTTTTATAAACAATAATTAGTCCATAAATTTAAGACTCAACTATTCTCTAAACAGAATAAAAGTCCGCCCACTTATACTTATATACAAATAATACCACTAATGCCTACAATTCAATTAGCGTTTAATTAGAACCTAAATAGGACTGAATCGACTTTTTAGATGATTGCAGAAAATAAGATGAGCAAAGAGAATTAAGTATAAGGCATTAACCAAGCTAAATTTTTGTTTATTTATCATAAATTCAAATATTTTGTCTTATATTTGATAGAACTTAAGTAAACTTTTATGGTATTATTTTAAAATTCCAATGATTTAAACAAAATTTTAACGAAATTATATATACCTTATAATATGATCTATACTTCAATTTATTGTAATTCGAGTAAAACAGATGACAAACAAATTCCTTTTTCATATTTTAAACTTTAAGTAAAATATAGACTAAAATATAAACTTAAATAATGTTTCACCAAAATTCAAAGATTTGTGTCGACACATTTTAGACCATTTCTTTATTCCAAACCTATCAAAGAAAGAGAACAAATCATTTATTTTAAGAATTCATAGAAATCATAGTTTGGTTTTATTTAGAAGTGTTAAGAAAAGTTCATTAAATTAAAACATTAAACATAATCGACGACTAATCGACTAAAAGTCAAATTTTTGTTGACATAACTATAAAAAACTTTTTGATGTTTTTTAGTTTAATTGAAAAATTGTCTTTTGTCTGGAACTCAATTTTAATGTTTCTCTGGAATGAAAGGCTATTACAGTACTCTTGCAATGTTTATACTCTTTTGAAATTATTTTGAATTTAGGAAACTATCGGCACTCTTTGCAAACTGTCTGCAGACCTGTCATTATTCTTATTTTTAAAAGAAAAATCTTTTAAAAGATTTTAAAAATGAAAACTTTGGAATAAAATGTGAAATAATAAAAATATTTCACGAAAAAAGTTGTGCCTAAATTATAGCCAATAATGTGCTCGTTCATTGTTCATTGGTATTGAGGTAAATAACTTTAAAGTCATTCATCGAATAATCAATTAATTGAAAATGAATTATAAAATGAAAGCACTTTTAAAGGTTTTGATTGACTGTAATTTTTAAAAAACAAAACCAATAAAATAATGGGTCTCTAATAAAAAGAATAGAATATCTCACGAATTCTGATCTCATGTAAAACTAACCTTTTTTTACCCAAAAACTGATAAATAGTGACTACACTTAGATTTTGAGGCAAAGATAAAGTTTGCGAATGAGTGTGTTTTGAAAAGCAACTAGTAATTACTTTCTTGCAAATTCGCATCCATTCTAATTGCGATACTTTTCAAAAGAAAAGCAGAGAATTCAGAAAAAAATTAATGAATAAAATACTGAAATTCATTTAAATGGAGATAAGAATTAGAAAAGTTTCACAAATCAATCATTGAATGCATAAAAGTTTTTAATTTCTATTCGAAAAAATAGAAAAATCAATCATTTTTTTATCGCCAGAAAAGAGAGTTTTGCAAAAGAAAAGTGAAAGCATTTTAATGTATTGCAATGTTTTGCAGGTTTAGTGCATTTGTTAGACATTCAAACTTAGAAAGTATTGAAAATAAAAATATATTTGAAAAAAGCTTACCTTCAAATGCATACAATAGTGTTGTAATTTGTAAGTGAGCGCACATATCAATAACATTTTGATTGCAAGTGGCAAAAGTGGCAATAGAGGCAATCGTGGCAATAGTGGTAATCACTGCTCCATTGCTTCTATCGTTCTTAAAGGCGGCGCTTTCATAACACAGAGAAAGAGAGGGATAGAACTGAGCACAGAGTTGGACGAAGAGCACAGACAGCACAGACTGTGTTGTTTCACTCCAGCATTAATAGTGTTGTGAAGCCACTGATGATCGCGTTGTTCGCCCGACTAAGACTTGTTTGCATGGATTCCGTTATGTAATACTTTTGTCAGTGATTTCACACAAATTAACGACAATTTGGAGACTTATTGCCAACGAATTTAAGTTTTTCAACAAAAGTAAGTGTTTTTTCAAATGTTGTTGTCGTCTATTTTATCGGTTATTGGATTTTGTTCGCCTCATCTCTTCATATCAAAGCTTACCCTTTATTTGTCAACTATTTCTTCATTGACTCTACTTTTCGTTAAACGGCGCTATCATTCACTCCAAAGAATAGTTATATAAATGTGACGCTTATTAATCAGATATGACTCCGATTTGTCGGAATCTGATGTAAGGCTCTTATTGTCTAAGTTTTTCACTCAATTATTTTTAAGAAAAGTTTCCGATGTTTTCAAATTCCAAATCGCTTTCAGATTATATTTCATAAACGAAAACATTTTATTTCCTATACTTTTGTGTTAATTAAAATAGAGCTCTACTTTATTTGATTTAAATTAGTTGAATCCATCCTGGTGAAATTAATTTCAAACAAACAAAGAGAGAGATAGAGCCAATCTATATTTAATCATGCACAATTTATTTGTTTAAAATTTAAACTTTAAGTTTATATAAGAAACGATTAATTTATAAGTATTTTAATTAAAAATTAGAATTTTGAAAAAAGGGTTAAATTGAGTAAATTATGAGTAAATAAGTTTAAGTTCTCTATGTTTGCAGGACTTATAAAACAGAACTTAAATTTAGTGTAAAATGTGTCGATTTGGGAGAAAAGTGCCGCCCATTCCTTTTGTAAGCATTGAATATCTTGTCTTATGTCTTGTGATTATTTTATCGAAAGTTTGTCTCGAAATGCAATTAATGCTGAAATGCCTTTTGAAGTGTTAGCCCGTTATGTACTACTATTTGGAGCGAAGTTCGTTCAAAAGTTTTATCATTGTTTCCATAGAAACTAATTTGCAAAAAACATTCACTTTCTTATCGAATTCAGTGCTCTTCCCTTCCCTTCCCTTCGATTATATGGAGTTATTATTTTTATTATTCATTCCTCTCATCGATTTCTTCAATGAAATTCGTGAGACAACTGTTATTCCAATACATTGAAGCATAAAATACAAGAATCTGTCATTTTTTATTTATTTTCAAAGATGATTCTGTTTAAAATAGTCTAGATAGTTTTGTATGACCAATTTACAAATATATAGAAGTTGACTAGATTGAATTTTCTAGTGTTTGCAAAATAATTACATCCAAACGGATAATGATTATTATGTTTTTCACTTAAAACCGGTTCATTAAATGCTGTATTTTTGAATTATTATTGAAGAGAGGGTTTGTATTCGTGGGAAACTGTCAGTGCCTGTAATGTGAGTTTTGTATTCATATAAACATTGAAACATTGGTATTAAGTCAAGAAATTCTTTGCTCTTCATTTAATACTTTCTACTGATTTTAATAGAAGTGTTCAAACAGTCAGTTCTGTTAAACTGTATTACACTCTATTAGTAACAGTTTGGGTCAGTACTAGTTATCAGTTGATGTCCTTATATTTCATGAATTAATCGATTAATTTGGGAAAAAAAGTTGAGTCAATAAAATAATTGAAAAATAATTTGAAGTGAAAGTTGTGTGAAAAATGCAATTTTGATTTTATGGCGAAATCGTTCGCTTCATATAAGTGTCGAATAAATTCGAAATTTATTTTAAGATTCGTTTCTCTTTTGTCCTCATCTTTGGTGTTATTCAAGAAAAACAAGGATTTTGGTGTTCGATCCAAAAAATGGTAAAAATAGTATCCCCTTTAGATCGAGGCTTATCGCAAACTATTGCACAAAAATACATTCATCCGAAACTTTTGCAGTGAGAGCACAATATAATATTTGGCATTCGGCCCCCCTTTGCACTGCAATGCAAACCATGTTAACCATGTAAACCCTGTGCGTCTTCTCAATATTCAATACTTTACCCCTTAGAACAGCTGTTATTCCATTGCTTTTTGCTACTCTTTTTGGCAAAAAAGGAGTTATATAATCGTTTCGCTATTGACTGCTCTACACTTTCCTTAGAAATGATCCCACGAGGGATGAACTGAACACCACTGAAAATATATAAAATGATTGTCTGCCCTTTTTTATAACCCTTGAATTCATTTCCCAAATTTAGTCAGCCCTACAACAGATGTTTGAGAGAGAGAGAAAGTGAGTCGAGAGAGAGAGAGAGTGAGAGAGAGAGAGAGAGAGAGAGAGAGAGAGAGAGAGAGAGAGAGAGAGAGCAGTGTTTAGTTTTTGCCGACACTTTCAGTTATACAAACTTTTGATTGAAAATGAAATGAAATGCACCCCTTTTTCTATGTTTTCTATAAAAACGATTTGAAGCCCTTTTTTATTATAGATCGCATTTTTTCATCTCAAAGTCCAAAGCAGTCATGAGTTTCCTAAAAAATGAAAGTTCACATTAGACTCACATAAATATGAAACCATATGAAAGCTAAAAGATAAAACTGAAGCAGAACCCACTCGATTGAGAAGTTATGCGCTTATATTGTGAGCCCTTTCCCCAAATCAATTCTTGACGTTAGCTTTGATTTAGAGATTTTAAAAATAAATTATTTGTAAAAATCTTTTACTCAAATGATTTCCTTAGACTTTGAAAGTTTTTTTACGGCTAACTCTCGACTACACTGAAAATGTAAAGAATGGTTCATAGAATAGTTCGGAATAGTTCGTGATATTCCATAAAGTGAGTGACGCGTGTCTGAGTTGTGCCATAGCTATACCTGAGCAATCTGTGAGCTGTGCCAGAGTTTGGTCAAGAATTAATTTTCTATTTTATCATTTGTTTTGCTTTTAATTGAATGGTTTAGTGGCGATGTTTTGTATGGTTGTATCGGAACCTAAAGTCTTGCTATAATTTGGTGTTTCCGCGTCTGTTGCGTCTAATGTCTTATTGCTGGCACTTCTATGAAAAGTTAATTAACTGCGTTTTCCACAAATTCCATAAAACATTGTAAGAGTAAAGACAATTCTTTAATTCAAAGCTAAATTTAGTGCCAGTGTTTTGCAAAATTCTTTCGCACCGCACATAAGTTGTGTGAATAAAGTTAATATAACCGCATTTCTATCCATTGCTTTTGTTTTACAAAAATTTGGAAAAGAAATGGGATTTAATGAAAAATTTAAGAAAAAACGAGAAAACCTTAAAATGCATTTTTTGTTTATTTTCTTCAAACGATTCCATTGTTTTACAATTTTTAGACTTTAAAGTAAACACAATATTAAAGAATTTGAAGAAATTAAATGTTTTATTTGCCATTTCTTATGGCAATTGCTTTCTATAGTAATGAATATAAGTCAGAGTTTTGTTTGACAGTAACTGTGACTGAATTGAATGGCAATATTATAATGTGATCAGTGATCGCATGATTACTCCAATCCATTCAATGCATAATTCTTCCATTAACTCAGACTATTTGCTCACAAGTGATTGGGTTGGGTCACGATTCTCAACACACTCTGAGCCTTTTGGCATGCAATCCATTGCCATCCATTGCCATCCATTGCAATCCAATGCAACTCAGTCTAAGACATTCATTGCTTTCTATTTGGATTTTTTAGATTTTTATTATATTTCAGAATTGAATATCGATTCCAAAAATAAAATGAAGCGCTAAAATGGGATAAAATGGGATAAAATGGGAACTCCATTGTTATGTTCTATACATTCAATTGACTCATAACTAACTAACAATTATGACTAAATAACTAATGACTTTCACATTAATTTCTGACATAATATCGACACATATTTACATTAATAGTAATATAAATGCAAAATATATGTCCAGAAGTTATTCTTGAAATACTTGAAATCGTGTATCAAACACCAAAACAACCCAAACATAACAAACAAAACCCTTTACTTTCTTTTTCACTCTTTGAGTGTTTTATCGAAGAGATGTTTTAATTAATGTGGACTTTATGTGTCAACTCTTAAATGTATATTCAATTCCCTTATTAATAGTGAATAGAATTTTAGTTAATCTAAAGTGAAAAATGAAAACATTTCTACAAATTATCAAATATTGAAATACAATTCAGTCATAAAATTGATTTAATCTATGAAATATCATAAATAGATTTTATATAATGAGTGAACAAATATAATATTGATAGTAAACTTTGATCTTAATTACTTTTTATTCGCTTAATATACATTAAGTTCAGCACAATTTTAGAAAAACTAATACAAAGTATTTATTCTTATTCTCATTCATTTCTATCGTATAAATAATTAAAATATTTTGTGAATTATTTTTAACTGATTCTTCACAAACAAATCATATAATTTGTTATTAAAAAAAAGTAACAAGGCAAAGTATTTGTGATTTTTGAATCGATGTCATCTCAATTTTCTAGTCTTCAAATGTCTCGATTGCCATAATATTGAATGAATTGATGTGTTTTTAAATTTAAGATTTAGAAATAGCTGTTGGGCTCACAATATATCCACCGATTTCTATGGTTTTACTTTTTTAAATAATTTTAGTTGCGATGAGTCCAACAAATATGCCTCAAAGGCTTCTTATGTCAAGTTTCGGCACATTTTTAATATTAATGGAATCTATATTTTGTAATAATAATAATGCGCTCAAATGTAACACAATGTATATGAATGGCACATATATACAGCCCAGGGCTGAAGGGCTCAATTCAGGGCTCAATTCTTTTGATTGCTTTCTCCAAACTTTAATTTTTTCCATTTTATCTTTTATTGAGAATTTGTTTTGTTTATGCGCTCTAATGAAATATTCAGTCAGACTTTTCATACACTTTTTCTATTCATTTGGATTTTATTAAAACTGAAAGACATATAAAAATATTTTAAGCTTTTTATGCGATCCTTCAAACTATTCAAGAGTTGATTGAATCAAATTCTTCGACAATAAAATTCTATAAAACATTTGTATCACTATTTTAAACGAAAAAATTGATAAAACACTTATCAAACAGTTATTACTCTTAATATTATTGTTTAAGGTTTGAGTATATTTTTATAACTCTCTGTTAAGGAATTTTTTCATCGTTTGATCTCTGCTTTCATTTAATCAAATTTGACTCTTATTTAATTCATTTAAGTTTGTAATGAAAAATAGTTAGAACTAAATTTCAATATAAATGCAAATTAATAATAATAATAAGTTTAAGAGTAAAGCCTCGACTTAGTGTTCGTCACATTTGAGAGGCATATAATTGACTTATTTTGGGATTATCTCAAGTTTTTGAAGAATATTCTGTTGAAATGATCTAACATTGAGTGTGAATTCGCATAAAATTAGAATTAATTTCAAATTAAAACAAAACAATAGATTAGAATAATTATTAAACTCTGGTATTTCACACATTTAAATGTTAAACAAGTTGTGTTGGGGTGAGTTCTGCCAACAATGTCAGCTCTTTATTACTTATATGATGTTTGAAAATTCCTGTGCAGGTGCACATTCCTCAAATGTGCTGCCATTAAAGCATTGCTAAATTAAAAAAAGATTTTCTCTTATTTTGATGATAATTGAATGTAAAAGAACAAGCAACATTGGAACCACTAGAACAGAATAGGACAGAATAGAAGAGAGCAGAACAGCTGCATATTATATTATCAAAAGGGAAAAAAACTGTTGAACTCATTATTATTTCTATTATTGTTGTTGTCTTTCGCCAAAAAATGACGTTTCCGTTATAAAGAGCACATGTTATCTAACATTTATGACATAAAGTTCCACAAAGTTTAAGAGTTTAAGAGATAACAACAAAAGAAAAACTAAAAAAATATTTAAGACTCAGTTTTTATATATTTGCCAAAAAAGAAGCAGAAGGCAAAGGGAAGGCAGAGGGAGGCAAAGGGAGAGACACTCAATATTATATTTAAATTCATAAAATGATGAGAGAAATGCAAAATTTCACATTTTATGCGGATGTGCTCTCTCTCTCTCTCTCTCTCTCTCTCTCTCTCTCTCTCTCTCTCTCTCTCTCTCTCTCTCTCTCTCGCTCTCTCTCTCGTCTGTCGTCCCGCTATCCTCTGATATCCTCTCATTTATACAAAAAAGTGAATAACAATGAAAGTATATAATACTGACAAATGATTCTATTATAGACCCTTTGCCTTTGCTTTGCCTTTGCATTTGCGTCCCCTCTTTCTCTCTTTTTCTCTCTCATGAAAAAGAAAGTGTTCCTAAAAAATGAGAAAAAGTTTAGTAGTGTTTGAGTCGTATCGTCCATTAATAAGGCGATTAGTGACTACAACTGCAGCTGCAGTTGAGAACTGCGACCAAATTTCCTTTTTTACTTTGAGTTAAAGTTGAATTTTAATCAAAAAATCGGTAAACATGCCAAGAGCTAAGAGCCCAGAGCGTCACTACCAAACACCAATCGACTATTTATACAAAAGACTCGCTTTTTATTCATAAGCGCAAACTTATATCTTAGGCTTGGCTTTAGTGACGGGCTTTACATTTACGATCGCAAAAAACTTATAAATGCATATTATATAATAAGCCCGCCATCAATGCTATCAACCATTCATAGAGAGGACCCGATGTCTCTCACATTGCATTTCTTTAACTAATATAACGCTATTACCAAAAAAACGCAAAGAAATGTTTTTTCTCGTATTCAACGCATCTGATGAATGTGGTTAAGCACTGGGACAGCATTGAAAGCAGATGTTTCACTTAAAAATTTCTTATTTTCTCATTTTTTATCTTTTTTGTGATTTCACTACTCTTTTCTCATCGACTATTCTATTACTCTCTTCCGATGCGAACAAATATTTTATGAGATCTTTATTTGAGGACTCATTTGATAAAACTATAAATTTGTCGTCAAATTATAAATATATGCGATTCCAGTGTTTTTAATCTAAATTAGAGAGACTTTGCTCTCAATGGCAAATGTTCTGCTTTTTTCAAAAAAAATTGAGACTTTCATTGAGAACTTTTTGATTGTGTGGTAAACGATAAATAAATTTTAGATTCGTTTTAGGATAAAATGAAATAAACATAATTTCTCTCAATTAAACTCAATTCTTAGTTTTTCTAAACTTTTGTGAAAATATGATAAATAAGCAAGTTAAGTTAACAAATGAATAAAAGCAAACAAATTTTTTTATATTCTGGATTCAAACTGAGCTTTGAATCATTTTTCAAAATTCTTAAACTTTAAGATCATATTTCAATTAGAAGTGATCTGAGTTGGATAAATGAAATATCCTAGTGCAAACTGTAAAGCTCTAAAGTTTATACAGTTTTCTTTCAAATTTATAAT
>JAQIXI010002476.1:0-10231 GCA_034700165.1 Galumnidae sp. Gr-Ori-00277
GAGAGAGAGAGAGAGAGAGAGAGAGAGAGATTAAGCGTTTCTTAAAGTTTTTGATGACTTAAAATATAAATATAAAAGTGTTTTATGATTAACAGAATTGCGTTAAAATGAAGTGAAATTTTAAATTTAGTTTTAATGATTTAATTAAGATTCTCGATATATATTTAACGTGAAATAGAAAGTTACCTTGAAAAACAAAAAAAATATTCTTGACACAATACCAATATATTGTAAAACATCTCATATTAGTATAAATTAAATATTTGTGAATAACTTTGAAAAATCATTTCTTATGAATTGAATATTTTTATTACTTTAAAACTTTTTAAATATTTTTATTATTTTCATTTCCATTGAAAGCCATATATAATGACTTCAAAAAATTATATTTCAAAACAATTTCAAAAACTAATCATAAAAAAGTTAGTAATAATATTTCATAGAATAAAATAAAAGCCAATAAAATAAAACTCATATAATGACAAACTTTAGAGGACTTAAAAATATTGAATAAAATTTTAATAAGAATTTAGTGGTTTTACAATTTGCTCGCTATTATTGGCGACTGAAATATTTTTGTCAATTTTGGCGCTAAACTGATATCTCCTTTAATTTGATTCGAGGACATCGCCTGAAATGATAGAATTCAATGTATAACAAGTTATAAGAAATTCTAATAAATCATAAAATTTGAAAGAATACCCGTTCGATGTTAAGCATATTTGTGGCCATCGAAGCAAAGTCTTCGTCATCGATAATAATCAATGTTTGAGTCGGTGTCTCAACATTAAGGGGTAATCGAGTGAATACTCCGCACTCTTTGTTAGCAGTAAAGTCCAGTTCTAACAAAAAGTCATTCCATTAATCAATTGTTGAGAAAACAGTTATTTTAAATACGAACTCCATTTAGACATAAGTTTTCCGTCTTTAGTGATGTCGAAATAGTAGACACCACCCAATTCTGAGCACAATTGAGGACATTTGACCAGTCGTTGGATTACTCTAAACACAATTATTTCACTTTTAAGACCAGGGATTAATTCCTTTGAAACGAAAGTAATGTTTAATAAATAAATATCAAATGATATGAGTCGAGACGTACAGCACTGAAGAGAATCTTCTCAATGTATGGCACTTCCGGAGCCCTTTTCTTCTTAAAGGCGGCGTCGATCCAAACAGTAAACAGTTTATAAATGGCAAGAATCTGACCCTTCACTTTCATCTTTCCCATCATAAATGCCTTATAATACAAATATTTAATACATTTGTTTTATGAGAAATGAGGAAAACCTACTTTTTGGGGATTAAACTTATTGACCATCATTTTGGCAAAGTCTTCGTCATTCATTGAAAGAATGCAAAGCGGATTATCCTTAGGAGGGCCAGGGTGAACGTTTTGGCCAATAGGTTTTGTGAAATCAATTGCTTTTGAAAAGAATTAATAATTAAAGAAAACATAAGTTTAAGACTCACTCCAAACTGATTTCTTGTCCTCTTTAGTGATATCGAACTGCATAACACCCGATAGTTTACGAACGATGTCCTCTTCTTCGTGCATACGATTCTTCAGTGTATGGAAAATGATATCACTTTTGAATCCATTGGAAACAAACGAGTCTTTCATTGATCTGAGTTCTTCTTTGCGTTTATCCGATTGTTTGGTAACAAATTGGAAGTCTTGGTTACAGCGGTCGGCCTCAACCCAAAACTGTTGTAACTTTTCGAGTGCCACTCGAGAACCCTTTAAACCCAATTTTCTCTGAATAAAGAGCTTAAGAAAAATAATAATCATTTAAACCAATTCAGAGAAAATGAGTAAAATTACAAAATTCCAGTGACTTCTGTCAATAATGACTTTAGCTAGGTCGTCTTCTTCCAGAGTTACCTCACATTTTATCTCTCCCTTTGGCTCTCTATAAAGAGAACCAGTGGTCAAGTCTAAGACCCAACTGGAAATTGAATTCGACACTCTTTTGATGTTTATCTTATAAACAAAATTTGCATTTTTGGCCAAATCTGGGTTTCGCTCAAAACTTCTTGTAATCCATAATTGAAAGGAACGGTCGATATCTATATTTGTATTGAGTGTCGATTGAGTTACACTTTGAAGGGAAGGCATTATTTCAGTGATGACTAAAACAGTTAACAATAAAAAAAAAGCTCTTAAAAAGTTTAGGAAAGTTTAAGAAACTCTCAACTATTGAATGAATGACTGACTTTTCATTTCAAAGGATTTCGTGTCGTTTGAGAAAACTTTTAACAAATTAAACGACTCTTTCACTGCTTTTATTTGAGCGCTTCTATGACTCTGAATCGGTTTATATTCATTGTTTCAGAGATCAAACTATGTCTCAAAGTGTGTCTCAATAGCGGAACAAAAGAGATTTATGAAGGGATTGACACCTATTTTCTCAGATTTAATTCAATCTGAAGGACAGCAAAACATTTAATTTTTAAAAACTTTTCCTCATTTGGAAACCATAGCAACCAATGCTTTCTCTTTTTTATTACAGTAAAACCTCATTATAATTGAAATATTTATAGTGAAAAATAACCAAGGTAAATTGTAATTTAATTAATTTTAATAAATTTTATATAATTACAACTTTAAAATAATAAAATAATTTTTATTTAATATAAATTTAAATCAAATAATTTTTGTGTATTTGAGTTGGGGTTTGATTTGTAAGAGTAAAGTGTTTGACGTCGTGTCTCAATGACTCAATGACTAAACAATGATTTAACAAATCTTGAGAAGAGACCAAATGGCAGACGACGACAATTCAATGTTAGAGCCGTTGGAGCCGTCGCTCCAGAATATAGTCGACCAAAAAAGTCTTCGTTGGGTTTTTGTTGGCGGCAAAGGAGGTGTCGGGAAGACGACCTGCAGCTGTTCCCTCGCCGTTCAGTTGTCGTACAGCCGGGAATCAGTTTTAATAATTAGCACTGACCCTGCTCATAATATTAGTGATGCTTTCGATCAGAAATTCAGTAAAGTTCCGACTCCTGTATGTCTTAAAAGCGTTTAAATCAAATGAAAACAATTTTTAATATTTGTCTTAAAAACCGATTTCAGGTCAAAGGATTCAAAAATCTATACGCAATGGAAATCGACCCCAACTTAGGAACGGGTGAATTACCCGATGAGTTCTTTTCTGAATCAGATCCGATGCGAATGAGTCGGTCACTAATGCAAGAGTTGTTGGGAGCCTTTCCCGGCATCGATGAAGCCGTCAGTTATGCAGAAGTCATGAAATTAGTCCGATCTATGAATTTCGATATCGTTGTCTTCGATACGGCGCCCACAGGTATGAGAGGGGTATTACCAAGAGGGGTATTGACAATGTCCTCAACACATAACCACTTCTTAATTGGTTTAATTAAATAATTAGATTTTAATAGTGTTTGTCATTCGTTTAATATAATTGGTGTCTATTTTTGGGTTATTTTTTTATTTTGAATAATTTGTTTAATTCATATAATTTCATAATTATATGAATTAATCGTCGAATTAAATGATAATAACTTTAAAAAACCTTAAAAAACAGATTGAAATCAAAAGTGATTTGTTTTGTATGAAAAACAGGTCATACGCTTCGATTACTTTCATTCCCGGCTGTCGTTGAGAAAGGATTGGGAAAATTATTGCGTATAAAGAACCAAGTTGGTCCGATGGTTCAAAATGTTGCCTCAATGCTTGGTATAACATTCCATCAAATAATGAAATGATTAATCATTTTCAATGTCAGGTCTTCAGGATATGAACGCAGACGTCATGAATAATAAAATCGAGGAAATTCTTCCAATAATTAAAACAGTGAACGAACAGTTTCGAGACCCAAATCAATGCACTTTTGTTTGTGTCTGTATCGCAGAATTCCTGTCCCTCTATGAAACGGAACGTCTGGTCCAAGAGTTGACCCGTGCCAACATCGATACCCATAACATAATTATCAATCAACTTTTAATGCCCAAAAGCGGACAAACCGGTTGTACGATGTGTAGGGCCAGGATCAAACTTCAAAATAAATATTTGGATCAAATCAATGATCTCTACGAAGACTTCCATTTGACAAAACTTCCACTTCTTGAAGAAGAAGTGAGAGGTGTCGACAAAGTGAAAGCTTTCAGTAAAAATCTGATCGAACCCTACAAACCATAACACAATCCAAACCAAAAACCGATAATTTTTTTATATTTAAAAAATTCTATAGTTTTTGATTAAATATTATTTTTCGTCTGATTTGTGACTAAATTCTTGTCAATTATTTTCTCTCAAAAAATTGTTTCATTTGTTTCCAAAAATAAAATTTTACTGAAAAATGTCTCTAAAAATATTAAATAAAAAAATTTGTTTTTATTTGTTTATTGGATTTAATTTAAATTTGAATATTTACTGCAAATAAAAGCACAAAAAAAATGCGTCAGCCGGGAGTCGAACCCGGATCAACTGCTTGGAAGGCAGCTATGCTGACCGTTATACCACTGACGCTCACATATTATTTGTAGTGTAAGACTAAACTTTTAAGTTTAAGTGTTAAGCCTTTACTCATTTATTCCTATATTTAAATGCTTTTGTTTGGGAACAATAAAATTAAAGGTTTTAGTAATTTGAATATAATTATTATCTTGGTAATTATTAATAATAATTCGCATTCATATAATTGTCGATCACTTAATAAATAAAAATAGTTCTTATGATTATAATTATAATTATTTTTATAAAATTTAATTTTGAGAGTATATATACTCCACAAAACTTTTGGGTTTCAATTGTTGTGTCGAAAATTTATGAGACATTAAGTCATTTAAATGACAAAAACAATTATTTTCATATAATTTATTTTTAAAAAATGATATCAGAATTGAGAGGCAAACAAATGTGTTTTGGCATAATTTAATAATCTTGGTCGCATTTGAAAGCTTTAAAGTTTAAACATTTAAGATCAAAAAGTTTAAATTTTAAACTATCAATAAATTTGGATTTGAATTTATAACAATTTAACACATTTTTATATCAATTTTCATTCGCATCAATAAATTAAAAGTCATAAAAATTAAGTTAATTTAATATATGTACTCAATTGTGTAATTTTATTACAAGATTCAAATTTTGTTGCTAGTATTAAATTATTACAGTCTTTTTCTAATGTTTCTTATTTTACGTACCTCTCAATTGAATTCATTTGTTGCCAAATAAGAGTCACACTTTGACAATATGTGTCACTCTTTTATTGAATAATAAAAACATTATTTTATTGCAAATTTGATAAATTCTATACCATTTAATGCGTTTAATTAAACTAATTAAGTATAGAGAACTAAATTAATTGATGTTTTGCTCATTTTTAAAATCACAAAACTTACACAAACAGTAAACAATGAATTCACATACGATGTGACACTTATTTGAAAAGATTTGACTTTTATTTGCCAACAAATGAATTCAATTGGGAAGTCGTGATAATAAAATGATTCGATTTTTTTTAAAGAGTTTTTAGTTATTTAAGTTCCTAATTCTTATTTTAACTAGACGAATTTCACGGAACAACTACCTTTTGGTATTTGAAAATTAATCCTACTACTCTAAATATTTTAAGCTTTTAAGTTAGACCAAGATCATTTAATTATGCCAATACTCATTCGAAATGTTTGCTTCTGAGAGATACCAAAAGTTTAAACTTTGTTTTCAATGCATTTTCACAAATAGAGTAATCGGTGACCAAATATTACAAACATTAGATTCTGAACACTTAAAATTGAATCGGGAATGGAATCAGTAATGACTCGGGAATAGAATCACTAATTAATAAATACATAAACGATTTTATTAGATATAAAACGATTATGTGATAATGTGATACCCATTAACTCAATTAAATTCTATTTTTATTCCCTTTTGTTGAATAAAATGTGCAAATTCTAAGTCTTATTGAATAAATATTTTGTTTCGCAAAACTTTTCGCAAAAGATTTTGAGGTCAAAAAAATTAGTAATAATAATAATAATAATAATGTATTATACAATCAGTTGATTGAACTCTTCTTTGATGTGAATATAACCCGAGTCACTACATTTAAACCCTTTAGACTTAAAATTGTAAATTAACTAAAATTTGTTTGAATTAAATTAAATTTTCAAAAAAGTATATTTCGTTTAAATATATAAAATTCACCTTGCTAACACTAACATTAATGATTTTTGTGAAAATTAGTTATTTTATGTAAATGAATAAACTTGTTATATCATATAACCAGGGATGGCGAAAGGTCTAGTATAGAACTCCCTAGAGCAAAAAATCTCGAACAAACCTAGTGCTTGTCCATAGACGCTAATGTTAAGGGTTCAAAATCCTAGGGGGGGATATTTTGCCAATTTTGCTCTCCAAGGGGGATATTCCGGAATACCCACCTTTCGCCATCCCTGATATAACTTATATCCTATTATTATTTTTATCTGTACTCCGGATACTAAACAACTGTTTTGTCAGATAATAAGTTTTAAGGGATTATACAAACGATATGAGAGATATCTGTTTATATGAATAAGTTTTTTGAATTTAAAAACTTAAATAATTTGTCAAAAAATAATTATAATATTAAACTTTTGCCTTAATTGTTAAGTTTTCCTTGATAATATCATTGATCGTTCATAAAATCTTTTTGTTACAACTCTGATAAACTATAATAAACTTTAATTTAAGGCAAATTGAAAATAAATGTCCATGACATATTATTAAAAAAAGAACTTATTGTTGTTATATTGATGTGACGATAATATAATAAGCAAGCTCAAGTTAAAATTGAAACAATTTTCCACTTAAAAAATAAATGAGAAATACTTTCAAATGAATTAAATGTTAATAATATTAATAACATTATAAGTATTTATTTATTTCAACAAAAGATTTGTTACAAAACAAACCAATTAAAGACATTTCCCATTCTTTTCACATTATTTTTAAGAATTTCCCCAAAAAAGCAGTTGTTTTGCAGAATCACTGATTTTTTTGACATATATTTCGTGAGGAAACGACAATAAATCTTATTATTCAATAATTTCTAGATTTTATCATTGGTTTAATACAAAATTATTTAAATTCTTTAAAAACTTATTCAAAAACAAACTAAAAAATGAGTCAATTATTAAAATCAACTTTTATTTAGATTTCGTGAAATATGAAAACTTTAAAAAATAATAAATTTTTAATATTAAAAACAATAAAATTATTTCAACAAATTTGTGAAAAGTTTACGGATTTATTGATGTGTGAAAAAACTGCCCAAAAGTTACACTTTTTTTTATTGTCATATCAAATATAAACCATTTTTAAAGGTATGACTGTTTTATTGACAGATATTTAGTTTATACAATAATTAAAACAGATTTGAATGAAATGTATGGTTTAATCTAGATAAGATATTAGATCTTGGTAATTCCCAGTTTTGTGAAGGTTTGACTTTTTTAAATGACGATAAGAAATATTATGTAGTTTTGGTTTTTTCATTTAGAATATAAGCCTTTTTGTAAAACTGATAGAATTGGTAGAAAAATATCGGATTTTGGGCAAATCCGAGCCAAAAGAGTCCAGGAGGGAAGCCTTCCTGTAAGAATGCCATGGCAACACCATAAAAGAAGCAAGTGGCGAATTGTAGCAACTGTAGTTGAGTGACATATTTCTTCCACCACAAGTATTTACGCACTTCGGGACCGAAAGCGGCCAAAGCGTAGTATAAATACATAATTGAATGAATGAATGTATTGAAAATGAGGAATAGGCCGATGACTGGTGCCTGAGGGGCCTGTTTTAAAGCTAACCAACCCATAAATGGCACTAATGTGTGATGATATAAATGAAGAAAAGTTATTTGATTATACTTTTTGCGCAAAACAAAGAATATTGTGTCCAACAGATCGAGAAATCGTGTCAGGTAGCAAAGGTACCCGACATGAATTTCTTGCATCACTTTCTCTGAGTAGTTATTCCGATCCGGAAATTTGAAGTTAAGAAAACGTCGCCCGTAATCACATCTGCGGACAATTTCATAGAAAAAGTATATATTGACGCAAACCATAAAACAATTGTATAAAAGCATTGGTCCGCGTAATACAAACGCCGGTCTATTCTTCATAAGTGTCGGTCCTATTCTTTTAACAAATAATAAATACGACACCAGAATTGCAATCAATAATTCTGGTCCACCGCCTGCTAGGGGTAGATGTCTGGTGCGGGGGTCGCCCACATCTACCCAGTATTGGTGGCAATAATACCATACATTAGAAATAACTTTTTCCACACTTTTCATGATTTAAATGATTTGAAGCAAACTTTTTAAAAGATATGACTTTTCATCGAAATTAAGCAAAAAATCAATGAATTAACAAAATTCTGAGAAAACACTAATAAAAAATCATCGAATAAAGTATTGACTGACAATAGAGTTCATTGCCTTCAGATTCTTATATAACACTATCGGTTTGAGAGATGTAGTAATCCGGAGCCAAAAACATCTTCAAATGTGGTTCAGTGTTGTGACCCATTGTGCCATTAAGTGGTGCGCATGAATATATCAATACCTTTGGGTCTTTTCTCCAGAACTTGTTTTTAGTTCATTTGTTATTAACACAAACGTATTAAAAGAAATTGTTTTCTGTTATTCAATAGAAGTTGAAATATGTGTCTATTTATGGACCCATTTATTCAAATAAACTATTTTTGTCCCAATTTTTCTAAACAAAACTTATTTAAAAATATTGAAGTTATTATTCTTTAGAGTTAAAAGAATTAATAAATTTATTAGATATTAATCAGAAGTAAAACAACTCTTAAACATAGTTTTCAACAAAACTTAAGAATAAATTATATTTTTTTTAACGAATTGCCAACAAATAAGTGATTTGTCGGTAAACTTGAATTTTTCCATTCATTCCTTATTAGACAACAGATGCTTGTTATGAATTTTTGCCCAAAACTTGTTGTTTGCTCTATAAATAGGTTTGTGTCCTATTTTGCATGAAATGACCACTTTTATTATATAAGAAGGGAAATTTTGAAAACTTTTTTGGAAATAAATATTTTACATAACTATTGAAACAAAAAAAATATCAAATGATTGCTAACAAATCCACAAAAAGTCAAATATGAAATGTTTTCACTTTTAAAAGACAATAAACTATTTAACTCATTAATAGATTTTTACGTTTAGAAAATGATATTTAAATGAGTAATGGTTTTGAGTTAAAATCATTTTTAATTAGTTATAACAGATGTTAACTAAATATTTGAATAAATAAATTTTAATAATTATTTTTAATAAATTTTAAGATTTATTTAAATGTTTTTGAATTTTATAAAAATGAATATCAATTCAATTGAAAGAAATACGATTTCATACGAATAAAATTAATGTCACAAAAATAAATAAAAAGTTGGCGACAGTCACACTCAACGCACTATTTCCTCCTTTAGTAGTACTTTCATAGTCCTCAGTACTCTCAGAAGTACCTGGAGATCCTCCAGTAGTTCCCGCAGAGCCTCCAGTAGTTCCCGCAGAACCTCCAGTAGTTCCCGCAGAGCCTCCAGTAGTTCCCGCAGAGCCTCCAGTAGTTCCCGTAGAGCCTCCAGTAGTTCCCGTAGAGCCTCCAGTAGTACTTGAAGAGCCCTCAGTAGTGGTTGTGGTAGTAATACTGGGGTTAGTGTTAACAGTTGTGGAACTGGTTTCGGCTGATTCCGTTGTTGTCGAACCCGAAGTTTGAGTTGAATGCGATGATGGAATTGATGGCGTCGTTTCGGTGCCCGGACTCGCTTGCGATGAACAGACATCGGGTTTAATACCCTAATCGCAAATAATATCGCAAAAAAGATATTAATAAATGTTTTACTTAAACTAATTTACCGAATAATTATCACAAACTGTTCCCAAGAGGTCGTCCTCAGCCTCTGAGCTCTGCTTATTGTCGATTGTAACCCAGGGAACTAAAATTCAATTAAACTATTATTTATCATTAAATTTCATGTTTTAGTCATACAATGGTCAGCATTAGCTTGATCAGTTTGATCTTTCATTTTAAGATAAACGTCAACGTCAACAGTGGCACAACTTATAATTGTAGGCCAGGGATCTAAAACCCAAGTCTGATCAGCGCATTGATTGCCGGCTTCTGCGGGATTAGTGCTCCACTCGTTATGATTAAAGAAACAAATGATAAAACTTGTGATTTGTTGCCACCC
>JAQIXI010002477.1:0-10227 GCA_034700165.1 Galumnidae sp. Gr-Ori-00277
AAATTCACTCTAAAAACTGAAAATTTGATGTTTTTACTCATTTTTGTTGTGTTTTCTGTTAATTTTCTTACACTTTCCACTTAATTACAGTCATCTTTTGGATTTTTTTGCTAATTTTTTCCGATTATTTGCGATTTTTCCTTGATTTTTCTCCTCTTCTCGATAGGGGGGTCCTGTTTCTTCGGCTCAGGGGGGTATTTTGCAAATTTTTCGGCTCAGGGGGGGGGTATTTTGAAATATTGACCATGCCTGCTATTATCTTAAACTTATGGAACACAAGTTTATGTCCCTGCAAACCACTCATTGGCCGCAACCGACCCCTCCGACCCCTCCGACCCCTTTTAAAATATTTAAAAATATTTTATTCTATTTATTTAGTTTTCCTCTAAAACTATTCAAAAATTGATTCAAAACAAATGCGAAGACATTTGCCAATAGTCTGGACAACAGATTATTTAAATTATATCTGAAAACATAAATTATAGTCTAATCACTGATTTTAACGAAAAAATACTAAATTTTTTATATAAAACACTTTTATATTTTTAAAAACATTTTAAGGAAATTAAAATAATTTTATTTCTCAAAAAAGTTAAATTTTACAGTAAATTATTGACAAATTTTCGACTCATTTGAAAAGAATATCTTTTAATTATTTTTCTTCAAAAAGTGTTTGAATGGGAAGACGTTTTAAAAAATTCATATGAAATGATTATATAAATAGAAATGAAATGCATTTTTTTAGTGATATTTCAATACTGTTTTGTGTTTTTTATATTAAACATAATTTTTTTTAAAATAATTAAATCAAATGAATCGATAAAATTTAGTGAAACATAGAATTGACTGAAAATCAATTGGTCTGTCTCTGGACATCTTCGCGTAAAGCATTAATTTTGCTGCAAATCTTCAGAGCCGGACCTAACTTCATGTTCATTGTATTCATAAGATGGTCCTCTTTGATGAGCATAAGTGCCTGTCCATCGATCTCTTGAGACCTAAACTCATCGGCATATTCTGTACATCCCTGAAGATTACGAACGAATTCGTAGACATCATTGACCTAAAGTTTAATCAAATGTTAAGTTTTTGATTAAATGTTAATTTTATTCCTAAATATTACAGTCCATTGAAGAGGATTTCTTCCACCGGGAGGTATGTATAGACCAGCGATAGCGCTATTTGTCGATTCTTCAGTAATATTAGCATTTGATGGCATTATGACACAATTGACTGCTTCTGATGTCGTCGGCGATATCTTGTGTTGAATCGGTTCACTATTAGTTTCGGTTCCATTTTTGGTTCCGCTCTGAAGTTAGAAAACATTCAAATAAATTCATTTCTATTAATAAAAGAAAACTTTTATAAAAGATTGAAATATTTGTAAAGAATTAAAACTCTTTCCTCTATGGAAATGGCAAAATGGAAGAACACTTATAATTTGTGTAAAATTTTATCAAAATTAGTGTTAAAGAAAACGACATTAAATCATGAAATTTGTTTAAATTATTATCAGTTTATGAGTGAATACATACGAAATCGATTTGATTTTCAGACTTTTTGGAAGTCTTTGATTTCTTTCTTTCGTCAACACTTTGTTTATGTGTATCAGTAGTGGATTCAATGGGCAAATCCTGTGTCCTCTGAAATTCATTATCGTCGAGTTGTCCGGTAACTGAGTTATATAACAGAAGACGGGGACCACTATTGGCACCACTTTTGTTATTTGTAGCATATTTTTCAGAACAGGTTTGACTACAAAAACGTTTGAGAGCTCTGTTGTTCTTTGAGTTTGACTTCCGTTTTGCCCCACAATTCAGACACAAATGTTTCTCAGAAATTGGTTTCTTTGAAGACGAAGCACTTAAGTTAAGGGAATTCTCATTTTTATTCTTCGATTTCATAGTCTCTACAGAATTAGGCTTTTCTTCGTTGAGAATTCTGGTGTCTGAACCATATGACAAACCGTTGACTGGAAAAGGGTTAGCACTTTCCTTAATTATGTAACCATCGATGACATGAGTCAGAATTTGAGATTTTTGTGGTTTTACTATAGCTTTTTGAGGCTGTTTTGACAAATCCTGTCGGTTTAAGTCAGATAAAACAGGGATCTGACCATTTGATTGGTTCATATTCGGTAAAAGCGCTGTCGTCTGAACTGAGTTTTGTACTGATTTGTGGATATTTTGAGCGAAAATATTTGTCGACAAATCTAAGTCCTGTTCAGTCGATGCATCCTTTTTCTCAACAAAAGGTTTTTTCGGCGGTGTTTTTGTCTGTTCTGAATGTGAATTGACTTTGGGTTCACTCAAATCAGAACCGGTGCTACTTTTGACATTCAATTGTCTGTTTTGGTCACTGACACGACTCGACGACACCTGACTATTAACTTTAGAAGTTTCAGTGGCAACAGATATCCTATTTGTCTGATTAGAGGCATCGCTTTTGTTGGACGGCAGTCTCTGAACCAATGCGGGCGATGGTTGAGTTACTGTTTGTGTAGTGCCAGTACTGGTAGAACGTAAGGGCGCAGAATTGGTTTCTTTTATATTCTGTTTATTATTAATATTATTTATCTGTTGAGCACTGGGTTTAGGTTTGGCCGGGGCTATAGGTTTTAAATTAGTAGTACTTTCCACCTTTTGACCGGATGCTGGACTGGCTGTTTGTGTGGCCACAGAACTAATTTGTCGAAATGTTTTTGTCTTATTTGCTGCCGAAGTCATCTGTTGAGAACCCGAAGTTACGGATTGTGTGGTAGTGATCGGAGTGGCGATAGAAGTTGTGTTGGCGTTAGTGGTAACTGTTATCGTCTGAAGAGATGTGCTTTGAATAGGAGTCGATGTAATGTTTGATTGACTGGTGGCAGCGCTCACTTGAATGGGTGTATGAACTGAATTTTGAACATTAATGGGGGCCGCCATCGACACCGTTTGGATTTGAGGGTTCGACATATTTGATGTCGATATAAACATATGGTTATCGCCCTGAGTCGCTCCTCTAAGAAAAATTGGAGATCCGTTTGGGGCCATCAAATGTGTTGACTGAGGACTTGTAGTCCACGTAAGTCCCGGACCAATCGTTTGAAAAGAGCCCAAAATTTGGGGATTTCCAAAATTTGAATTCTGAGTTGCGATCAGTTGAGTGGTGTTGGCGTTTGCGGAAAAAGGAGTCTTGAACTGAGAATTGGCTAAAATTGATGAAGAGATAGAAGTCGCCGGAAGTATTGGTGACTTCGGTTGAATGGCAGCCGAATGGGATAACATCTGAATGAGACAAACAGTCATTTAATATTTGAAACGAATTTTGAGATCATTTCATGCATTAATGCAAACAAAAGGACATTAAGACAAACCTTATTACCAAAATGGGAGCGAAAAGTACCCGCGCCCTACAATTAAAATAACACAAATAATGCAAAAAAGACATCAAAACATTGGAATCAATCAAATGACAAACATTTCTAAATAAAAAGCATTTCTTCAAATCAATAGTTTTTAAATAACTTACGAATTGCTTTCCTTTTTGTGATTCCAAAAAAGTTTTGTTTGCGTTCGCCGGAAGTATTGACTGTTGGACTGAGTGTTGGTTCTGTTGTGGTAGAAGTTGACTTATGACAACCGTTTGATTTGTGCTCGAGTGCGGCACAATCTGCTGTGGGAACACTTGTTTTATTATTTGTTGACTCTGAGGCCCCATATTTGGCTTAAGGGGTGATATCATATGATGTTGAGAGTGAGTAAGAGGTGAAATGGC
This sequence comes from Galumnidae sp. Gr-Ori-00277, assembly GCA_034700165.1. Taxonomy (NCBI): domain Eukaryota; kingdom Metazoa; phylum Arthropoda; class Arachnida; order Sarcoptiformes; family Galumnidae; species Galumnidae sp. Gr-Ori-00277. The sequence continues at coordinate 3,757 of JAQIXI010002477.1, forward strand.
CACTCCTTTCGACATAATCGGGGGTTTGGAAGCAATCGAAGTGATGGGAACCGTTCCTGTGCTGACGCCTCCCGTTCCTGAAAACGGAATTTGAAGAGAAAGTCCTTGATTTTGAAAATTCATGTTTTGAATGGTTAAGTTTCCGGGCAAAAGCATTCCCTGGGGATAAACCTGTTGCAACTGATATGTGCCCGCAGTGGCCCCAATGGGCTGTTGAATCACCTGAACTTGAGGTAACTGCGACATCGTTACACTCATTTGGTTGCCGGGATTGGGCACTGATGTCTGCAATAAAGGCATTTGATTGTGTTGTACCGTTTGGGCCGTCATTTGCATCGACTGATTAGCCATAGAAGTGATGCTCGCATTCAAGGGTTGAATTAAACCATTGGAATTCAAATGAGCCGTTTGTGAGGTCGGAACCATTGTCTGAGGCTGTGACGACATAATTAGTTGAGGACTCGAAGTGTTTGTCTGGTGAACAGATCCCTGTCCAGGCATTGCAGTCGATGCTATCGGTGCTGAAGAAGTAACCGTTAAATTGGGGGTCGAAGTCATTGAGTTATGATTTTCTGAACCATTGGATGAAATGAGAGTTGCGTTCACTGAAACACTGACCGAAGAGTTGGTCGACTCATTCACTGAGTTTTGATTTTGTTGTGAGATATCAATGGGAGTAACAATCGGTGACATCTGCTGACCGCTGATCAGTATTTGAGCTGTTGATGACTGTTGTGATGTCTGTGGACTTTGTTGTGGCACTGAATCCATAGTACTCTTCACGAGTGACTTTTCCGGCGATTCATTGCTATTATTGGATATGTTTTGAGTCAAACAATCACTCATTGCTTAAGACTTATTGAATGCTATTTAAAGCAATTAAACCAAACATTGGTTCGCACTTCAACTGAAAACAAACAAAAATTAAGTAAACAATCGATTGATTAGAAGTAAACGAAACACAAAATTAAAACCGAATTAAAATCAAAGATTCAAAGAAATCAATTCAAGTGTTAGTAATATATGAGTCATAGCTTTAAATGCATTCATATCTAAGGAAAGCAATGAATAGCCTTAGCGTTAGCTTTAGTTACGCCCAAAACAATACCGAAAATCAATTTATCGACACTTCTTTTCAATCATATATTAATCAAACTCTCAATTCTTTCGGTAATTAAACATATATTAGACGACAAATAAGAGACAAAAGTCTTACCTCTAAATAATAATTTGAATATATTATATAAATGGTAGCCATTAGTTGATTAGCAAACATTGATTATTGTTTGTCCACTGCATAGCAAACGACAAATCACTGACAACTGTCCGACCCTTTGTTATATTGCACTCAACACAACACTTATCACTCAATAGACAAAACAAAACAACAATTTCTGTTCTTTTAGTTTAGAATATAAGTTGAGATCAATATAAAAGAGTACTAAATTTCATAATGAGTTGAGCTCTTTCTCCACTCAACCAATAGTTTTGCTTAGATTTAAAGCTCTCTGATTGGCTCAAAAGACCCAATGTATTGATGCCATTCTTTTATTGGTTGATAACCAGTCGTATATCGCTATATAATTATCTGAGAAACAGTCAATGGATGAAAAGACTAATTAATAATTATCATTGCTTTCAATGAAGAAGAAGAATGAACAAGGCAATAAAAAAGATTTTTCATTAACTTTATTATTAATGGGAAGTTATTCCTTTAAATATTAAAATTTTTACGTATTATCGATATATTAATTATTATTTGAAGAATTTTAGGGAAACATCTTTTTATCTTTTCTTAATCTTTACTAAAAAAAAGTATATAAATATTAATTAATATATCATTCATTAGTAAGAAATATACAAATTTCAAAACAAATAACTTTAAAATTCGGTTTAAAATAAGTTTACTATTATTGTCTCAAATAATACCATTTCAGTCCACTTATATAATGATTTTATTTTCTTGTGGGTTTTGCCGATCATCTCTTAATTATAATTAAATTAAATTAAATTATTTAATTAAAAAATTCAAATTAAGCTCTTTCTACTAAACTATGAATGAATGGACATAACTTATGTCATAAGTTATGTAACATAACATTAAAACAAAATATCCAAAACATGCGAACAAAATGCAGACAACTTTCAGTTCATTTCAATTAAATTTCATTTTTTTATATTTAGTAAAAAAAACAAATAAAAACTATTTTATTAATAGAATCTCTTTTTAAAACTTATTTTCAAATATTTTTTTGAAAAAATTAGGAAATTTCTGCCATTTCACAAATTTTGGCAAATGGCCACTCATTGACCACTCATTGGCCACTCATTGACCATCCCTTATGTTTAATGATACTTAACTCATTTCTATTGGTTTTATTGAAAGAATTTATAAACTGAAAATTGTACCTTTCCAAAGATGATCAAGGATCTGACTTTAGAGGATTCAAAAGAGGTATTTCGGTTTCTATCCCAGGGGGTAAAGAGAAGGATCATCAGTGATGATTCATTAGCTCTCCACAACAACAAAAACTGAAAAATATTCACAATTTTCATTATGCATTTGTTTTAATATTTTTTTTTACTACTTTAAGCACTTTTAGGTTATATTTAAATTAAATAATTTAATCGTTTTTTACAATTTTAGGTCATAAAAATGATTAAAAGTTGCAAGATTTTTGGATTTTAAAAATAAATTATAAAAAAATTTAGTCCTCAAAATTTCAGGGATTTTTGGGTAAAAATGTCAAAATTATGAATTTTTAAAATTAATTTTTTGAGCAAAAAAAGATCAAAAACAATAAAATAAATTATTTATTCCTCTTTCAAGTGTTCAATGATGTGATATAGTGTCTTGTACACTTTTATTTATTTAATCAATAAATTTTAAGCTTAAAATCTTCTGGAGTCAATTTTCAATTAAATTGTTCTAAAGTTTAGCCATAATTATTATTTCACAAAAATTATAATAACCAGGGATGGCCAAAGGAAAGAGTCTCAGGGGGGTCCCAGGGGGTATTTTAGTCAAAATTCAGGGGGTATTAGGGGGGTATTTTTGGTAAGACCTCAAAAATTGTAAATTTTTCACATATAAATCGTTTTATTAATATCTTATAATAATCAAATTAAAGCTTATGTTAAAGAAAAAGAATTTTTTGTCAAAAATTACAAGTTTTTGACCAAAATTTTTCATTTTTGGTCTTATTTTTGATAAAATACCTTAAAAATGATGAAATTTTATGGATTTTTTAGGAAAAAATATCTAAATACTACTTTTAGCGTATTATTTTGCAATTTTTTCTCATTTGGCCATCCCTGATGATAAGTCATCATTGATAACTTTGACTGAAAAAGAGGTCTAATACCTAAAATTACATGGGATATACCAGGAATGGGGAAAGAACTCGACTCCAGGGGATAAGAGGGGTATTTTTTGTAAGAAATTGCTAGTTTTTCACATATAAATGATTGATTTTTTGGAATAATCAAATGTAAGCATGCAAACACATTAGTTTACAAGTTTTTTGTCTAAAACTGTTAGTTTTTGACCTTATTTTTGATAAAATACGTTAAATATGATAGAATTCTATGGATTTTTAAGAGAAAACACCTAAAAAACAACTTTTTATGTTATTTTAAAATGAAATTTCAAAAATTGAGAAAAACAGGAACAGTTATCTAAGATTTTTATTGATACTAGTAAAAAGCCTCCTTGTCACTTCCGTTAATATCTGAAGAATAGGTCTTCAGAGAGCCATACTCCTTCTCTTCTCTTTTACTATCAAAGAGGCTAGATATATCTCCATTGCTAATAAAAGGCCTCCTTGTCCCTCCGTTAATATCTGAAGCATAGGTCTCTAGAGATACATGAATTTCCCTGACCTTTCCGTTCTCTGCAGTATCTCTAGCATAGTAGTAGAACGCCGTTCTTATCTGCAGAGGTCTCCTTTACAAAACTAGAGCGGGGGGTTGGTTGGTTCAAAACGAAACTATATACTACCCTTTATTACATAAATGTAGTGAAAAAGTGATTTTTTGTTTAATTATTATAAATTGATAAGAAAACCACTTAATTATGCATTTAAATTGGGATTCTTCCTATTAACCATTAATTTGAACTAACCGATAATCTGAACCAAAAAACCAAAACCAAACTTGTTCAAATTAACGATTGGTGACTTTATAATGGGTTTAAGAGCTCAAACGGACTGTTTTTGACTATTTTTTATTTTCAATTCTACACAAAATACTTTTGGAATTTTTCAAATATCTTGAATACTTTGGGGGAGAGAGGCTATTTTGTCAATATTATGGCATACTTTACAAAAATCAAAATCTCAAAAAATAGCATGGTGATTTTAAAGAATTTTATAAATTTATATAATAGAATAATTAATAAATGTTATATAAATTTGGTTTGAAAATTCCAACTATAACCTAGCTAAATTTGTAATGCCATTTCCAGACTTATTCCCCCATGTTTCCGTGTTGACTGTAGCGTGACCAACATACAGAAAACATTTTCAAATTATAATATTGTATAGATCCAGTTGTCAGTACTTTTTCTTTATGATAGAGAATTGACCATGATAAAATATACCAGAAGAATGAAATTTTCAAAGCTTAAAAATTTTTAATGAACTTTTTAATGAAATTTATTGTATAATTTCCGACAATGAAAATTCAAAGTCCAAAAAACTTCAATTTTCAACGAATAGAAATTACAGCATAAGTTTTAGCTTAAAACCAGGGATGGTCAAAGGTCTCGACTCAAGTGCTAGGGGGTATTTTAGTCTGACCCCAGGGGGGTATAAGGGTGGGGTATTTTGAAAAATCACTAAATTCGCTATAAAACTCATATTAAGTGGTTTTTATGTGTTTTTCCTTATAAATACATACAATTCAATCATATTTAACGTATAATTACTTATATTACTTTTGAAACAAAAAACTAAGAATTATTGACAAAAAAAACGACTTTTTCCCTGAACTCACAAAAAAGTCACTCTAAAACTGCAATTTTTACGCAGTTTTTCAGTTTTCTTTGGTTTTTCTTATTATTTACACCTATTTTACTGATTTTTCACTATTAATTTTTTCTCGAGTTTTCCCCTCTTTTCGATAGGAGGGTCTACCAATTCCTTCTCCTAGGGAGATATTTTGCAAATTTTGCTCTCCTAGGGGGTATTCCGGAATATCCCCCCTTTAGACATCCCTGCTTAAAACTGAATTCATCTTAAATGTTAAGTGAAGTGAAACTCAAAGAATCATTCATTTAATTGTCTGAAAACATGTTTTGTTTATTGAAAGCAAAACTTTTGAATAAATAATTAATTTTTGCTTAAAAAGTATTTTATTAAGAGTTCTGATAAACGAATGAATTGATTGAACTTATGTTAAACATAACCACAACTATTGTCACTAAACGGTAATTAAGAGGAAAAGTCAAGTCCTAACGTCGAGTTATTAAATGAAGAAATTCGAGGTCCTATGGTTCGGGTCACTAAACAGGTAAATTCGAATCACTAGTTGTAGTGCCATATTATAAGGGGTGGCAAACAGTCCCGCATATGTCAAAATCAGGAGTTCAAAGACTGGAATCAAAGTGGTGGTCAATGGTTCAGTTTTGTCACTAATCGGTGTTGCGATTCAAGGGATGGCAGAATCCCTCTTCACGCTTGTGTCACATCCGGTAGGTTTGTCTTCTGAGAGGCGGTCACTCTCTTCAGACCTATCGCTCGTACACGATACAAACGTGCACGTACAAACGGTATTAACTAATGCAGACCATATTAGGAAGGGATGGCTGCGAATCCCACTCTTTATCGGTTATATAAACTGTAGATATCATTCGAGAAGTTGGCGGTCCTCTCTTCAGACCCCTTCAGATCTCACGTACAGACATTAAAAGTTATAATTTATAACTTATAAACTAATGGAAAAGTTGTCACTAAACGAGAATTCGGTATTCAGTGATTCAAAACTTGTCACTAAACAATATTCGATGACTGAGACCAAAGTGTCGGAGCACACAATGTCTCAGTCCCTGTGGCACAGGCCTCAAAAGGTATTCGGTATTAGTTCGTCCAAAACTTGTCACTAAAAAAAGTATTAAAAACGTCCCGAAGACGTGAAAACGCTATAACTCTGGTGTGAGTTATGTTCTAAAAGTATCAAAACGTCAGACACTTTAGAATTGTATCGAAGCCAACAAATGTAGGCCCACTCTTTCCCAAAGATGTCTTCTGACTCTTTAGAACTCAAACTGAGTTCGCAGTCATCCGATAAGTGGTCCACCAGTAGTGGCGGCTCTTCTATTCTGTTCTGTTCTTTTCTGAGCTACTCTTTGCTCTCCCTATCGGTGTCTCAAAATCTCCTCAAAATTAGTTCAAATACTTCAGTATTGAAACCCAAATCGGGTGACCTCTCTTTCCGGTCTCTTTCTTTCTTCCAGAGATTGTCTTTGAATAC
>JAQIXI010002478.1:0-10225 GCA_034700165.1 Galumnidae sp. Gr-Ori-00277
TTGTTCTTTAAATTTATTCAAATCATCTACGTGATCTACATATTTCTTTATATTTTCCTTTAATAAATGTTTAACCAAATTTTGACAATTTGTTAAATTTTTCATAGTTTCATTAAAAATTTTACTTTCATTAATAAATCCTTTTTGAAATTCAAGTAAATATTTTGCAAAAGTCTTTTTTTTAAATCTGTTCTACATTTTTACTTATATTCTTTAGTAGACTTTCTTAATGAATATATATTTTTATAAGGTATGAAATGTTCTTGATGAAATACTTTCTCAATTCCTTCATCTAAAATTTGGTCAAATAAATCTACTAAAGCATCATTATTTCTTATATTCATTTTTGGAAAACTTGATGAGCCAGATAAATTTAAATATATTATAACAAATGAATAAAAATAGATGTGAAGTCAAGGATAAATTCCTTTCATCAAAACAAGTTATATAACTTTTATTTTATTTTTAATAAAAACTTGATTTGAAACAAAGAATGACTCCATTGCAAGAGTTGAGAGAATTTTCTATGATAACTAATATGACAGTCATTGCGACTGTTATTCAAACAACTCTTTATTTATATTAAGTGTATTAGTTTCTACTCTAATGTAAATTACATTAAATGTGTCCACAAAGTGAGTGTCCGCCGCCGGGACTCCTGTGGGCGACTCAACTCTATATGTGTAACATTTTTCTAATGTAAATAATTACTTAAAGTAAAGATAATTCTTTAATAATATAACAATAATTTTATGTTAATCAATGAATTGTTTGATAAACAAATAATAGAATTTTATTTTATAAACTAATTGTTTGTTAAATTATAAATTGTATAAGAGCACCATGGTATTTAATGTCAATTATATGATATAAACTTAACTTGATATAACCAGGTCCAACTAAAGCACCGATTTTTCGTATGAAGCTCTTAATGTTAAACACATTCAATATAACCAGAAGTCCTCTAAAGAACTTATAAAACTCATTTGATTTAACCAGAATCTGATTTAACCGGACCATTTTAAAAGCACCAAGAGCCTGGTTATATCGAGGGCAAATAATAAAATGTATACTATAAACAGACTATAAATTGTATAATTAGGGCACCATGGTATTGTAATGGTTTAATTAATACAATTGTTTTTAATAATTAATAAAACAATAATTGTTTTATATTCTGTTTCATAATTGTTATATACATTAGGAATACCATGGTTAACTTTGATTATATTGTAAGGTTAATAAGAGGGCAAAAGCCAAAATACCCTAGTGTTAATAAATTGGTTACCCCTTTGGCTATCTCTGCTATACTTTATTAATTATTATACTAATCCTTTGTGACGTCATTGACAATATGGCGTCTTCTTTGTTAGTGTTGGGTGTGATGTCACTCTTATAACTATTTAGTAATATTGTGATGTCATAACCCTTAGTAACATGTATTGTGTTCTTATTTGTTATGTATTGTGACGTCGAAGCCCTGTTATTATATAACTATAATTTAATTGGTTGAGTATAATCCTTTGTTGAAAATTATTATATAACTCTTTGTTTGTCAAACTAAGAGGGACTTCTGGTACTTCTCTTCATTTATAAACTTTAAATAAAATCTATTTATTAGAAGTTTGTCCTCTTTGTGTGGCCGCCGACGGCTTTACCGCTCGAGCCGTCGGTGGCCTTTCATCACTACGAGCCCAGCCTTATGGCCGCTCATAGGCTACGCTTACTGAGTGTCCTCACATCAGTGGAGGACCGTTTGGATGGTCACGAGGAGTGGCCGTTCATAACAATATTTATTCGTTCATAATTTCAATATTTGCCAAGGTATAAATAATAGGTTCATATTTAAGTTCTCTATTCAAACATATTTTCCTCATTTCCTCATATAATTTACATATGTATATGCATCAAAAAATTATTGGGATTAATTTTTAAAGAAAATACCTTTTCTTTCAATTTTTCATTAATATTTCTTTCGCTAATATTAAACTTTTGTGGTTTTTTACTAAATTTACAGAGTAAAGGTAGTATATAGAATCGTCTTTCCCCACCCACCCACCCAACTGTTTAATAAATACTGTACAATAAAATTGTGAACAATAATTAATGGTTTCAAATAAGTCGTCCAAAATTATGGAACAATATTTTCGCAATGCTTTTCCGTTCACCTTATATAAATTACCGAGAGTTGATTTTAGATTGGAATTAACAATGTGTTAAATATAATTTATTTTGAAATCAAAATAAATTAACTAGGTTTGAAGCCAAAGCTATTTCCACTACATATATGAAAATTTATCAAAAATATAGGGTAATCGAGAAGGTTTTAATGTTTTGATACAGGTTAGTGATGTAGGTTAGTGTACAGATAGTTTAGTATTCGGAAACATTAACGAAAGCGTAGAATAGTGTACACGTGGTCTAGTGTATGCGCGTTATAGTGTCAGCGTGATCTAGTGTACGCGTATATTAGTGTATGTCTGGAGAATTTTAAACATGGTGTAGCGTAAACTTGGTTCAGGGCATACGTTGTTTATTGTATGCGGTGTCTAAAATATGGGTGATCTATTGCATGTGTGGGTTGGTATAAGCGTGGTCTAAAGTACGGGTAGTCTATTTTATGCGTGGTTTATTGTAGAGACATGTTCGGATAATAATATAGATAAATAATATATAATAGTATACCAAGTTTCATCAAATTATCTTAAGTAGTTCAGAAGTTATTGCCATTAAAGTATTTATTTTAGAAAATTCTCAAAATAGAAACATTCGTTTTTTGTAAATTTTTGGAAAATATTGTTCCATATATTATTATTTTAACGGCAATAAATTCTTAACTACTCGAGGTAATTTAATGAAACTTGGTATAGTATAACTTAATATTAATCTACATGAAATTTCCAAGATTAATCAAAATAATTTGAGTATTTTTTGAATTAAGTCTAATCGAATTTTCAAAATTTCTAACTTTGCATGCTTTTATTTTCCAAACTAACTTGAAAATTGGAAAAATTCGTATCGACTCAATTTAGATACCTTTTTAAAAAATATATATATAAAAACAAGGTTTGAAGTCAGAGCCATAATCACTACATTTACGATCATTTTCAATAAAAATCTATTTTACTTGATATGAGATCAAATATAATATGTTTGTAAATATAGTTACAAAGGTTTCTTGGAAAATACACTATCCACTGAGAATTGGTTTTTATAATCACCTAGATGATTTAATGAGGATTAATATGGTATAATAAAATTAGTGGCTGCATTATTTTCTGACATCAACATGGTTTAGTGCATCTAAAGAAATATGAATCACCCTGTCCCATCTGTTAATATCAAAAGAATGGGTCTCTAGGGAGATATAAACCTCCCTGTCCCCTCCCGTTACTAATAAAAGAATGGTCTCTAGAGAGCCATCAACCTCCCTGTTTCCTCTATTACTAGCAAAGAGAGTCTAAATTATCCGTTAATATTAAAAGAAATATTTCCACATTACTAGCAAAAGGCCTCCTTGTCCCCTCCCGTTACTAGTAAAAAGAATGGGTCTCTAGAGAGCCATCAACCTACATATGCTCTCCGTTAATATCTGCAGAATCTCTAGCATAGCAGTAGAACGCCGTTCTTATCTGCAGAGGTCTCCTTTACACCACTAGCGCGGGGTGGGTGGGTTGGTGGGTGTAAAACGAAACTATATACTACACCTACTACGTAAATGTAGTGAAAAAATAGAAATTTAACAATTATTTAATAGTGATTTAAAATTATTTGAAAGAAGGATGGCAGCCCCTCTGTTTAAAAATGTGCGAGTTGCACCCGGGATTTTTTATACGCATTTGATAGAGTACAACAAACCGAACTCAATTATGAAGAAATATTTTTGATAACTTATATGGTTCAGCCGCTAGAAGGCATCAAAGTTAGAAAATAAAAATCAATATGTTTTCGGACTTAAATGGGCTTACTGACTCAAATTCTGTTGTCCAAAATGTTCTACCATTAATAGTTTTCGAAATATAACGAATTTAAATTCAATTTTTTGACGTAATTTTTGTATTTTCACGTAATTGATGAATTAAACTACTATTTATTTTTGATGAAGTACAACAATTGATGAAAATAAAAAATTGAAAAGTTGACAAATTTTTAAGACAAGACGGAGTTTTGGTCGATTATACTGAAAAACCTATGAACTTTATGAAATTTCCTAAATATTTTAATATATTTGAGTTCAGCTCAATGTCCTCTATCGATTGCAAAACCCGGGTGCAAGATGACACCGAATTTGCAATCCTTCTTACATTTAAATAATTTCATTAGGATTTTGGTATTAATGCAAATAATAGGATTTTCAAAAACTTTAGCACGTTGAATTTTTAGATTTCTCCTAGAGTTCTTAAACGATTTCAATTCTATAAACGGTTTTGGAAAGATCATTTTCTGTAGTTCTTGTACAATAAAAAGAATTTATCTAGATAAATTATAACTAACTTTAAAATAGTTAAATGCAAGACCTTATGCTCGATGCTAAGATATAGTAGCAAGATTAAATTGAAAACAAAGAATAAATAAATAAAATAATATATTTTAATTTGCTTCTAAGATCATTAAAATTGGTTAAGAAATAAAAAATTTGGCACTAATTTGAACCTAAAATAAGGTTTGAGGTCAAAGCCATAATCACTACATATACGATCATTTTCAATAATATTCTCAGATTGGTTTTAAAATATTCTAAATATATTTCTCAAATTATGAGTGGATAAGTATATAGGTTCATTAACATATAGAGGATTAGGAAACGGATTATTAAGTGTACACGTGGATCAATATGAACGTAGATTATTGTTCGCGTGGATTAGTGTAAGCGAATATTAGTGTTTATGCGGATAAGTGTTCGCGTGGATTAGTGAACACGCGGATTAATTTACGGGCGGATTAGCATACGGGCGGATTAGTGCACGCGCAAATTAGTGCAAGCGCGGATTAGTGTTCGCGTGGATTAGAGTACATGCGGATTAGTATACGGGTGGATTAGTGCACGGCAAATTAGTGCACGCGTGGATTAGTGTTTGCGTGGATTAGAGTACACGCGGATTAGTATACGGGCAAATTAGTGCACGCGCATATTAGTGCACGCGCGGATTAGTGTAAAGGTGCGCCTGGTCTAGAGAGACACGGACCTATTTGTCCCTTCCAATACTAACAAAGAGAATAGATAATTCTCCGTTACAAACAACTGCATAAGCATCTAGAGAGAAATGGACCTCCCTTTCCTCTCCGATAATATCTATAGTATAAGACTAGAGAGATATGAACTTTCAAGTCCTCTCCATCACTAACATAAGGCTATATGTTACCTGTTAATATTCAAAGAAATATTTCCCCGTTACTAACAAAAAGCTTTCCTGTACTCTCCCGTTACTAATAAAAAGAATGGGTCTCTAGAGAGCCATCGACTTCTCTGTCTTCTACCATTACTAATAAAAAGAATGAATCTCTAGAGAGCCATCAACCTCTCTGTCTTCTTCATTACAAACATAAAGTTATATGTTACCTGTTAATATTCAAAGAAATATTCCCGTTACTAGCGAAAAACCTCCCTGTCCCCTCCCGTTACTAATAAAAATAATGGTCTCTAGAAAGCCATCAACCTCCATATGCTCTCCGTTAATATCTGAAGAATCTCTATCATAGTAGTAGAACCCCGTTAATCTCTGCAGAGGCCTCCGTTAGGTCTCTGTCACTCTAAAGACCTCTTCTTCAGATATTATCAGAGAAAACGTAGAGGTTCAATTGTCTATATAGATATTTTCTTTGGATATTAACAAAGTGGTCATGGGAATCTTTTACCAGAAACGGGGATATTCTTACTCTTCAATTAGAGATTAGTTGGGTTCCTTATAAAGATCAAGTTTATAAATTTTAATGAATATATAGGCTAATTCCTTTGGACATTAATGAAGGGGACAGGGAGATCTTTTGATATTATTGGATATAAAATGGTATACTACCTATACTAAAAACTTTGATACAAATTGAAAACTAAATAAGAAATTTATCTTTGGTCATATTTATTTGAAATTTTCAATATATGATCTCTAATTATAGTAAATTAAATGACATCTTCTACTCATAGATTCAAAGGCCCTATTAATAAGTTCTTGTGGTACTTTCTCGCCTCTTCTCGGATCGCTTTTTTAAGATTAGAAATTTTAATTATCTTTTGTTTATTTACTTGAACTTTAATATAACGCCAGAAGAAGTAGTCAATCGGAAAACAGTCTGGAAAGTTATCCATCCATTGTTTGGGCAAAATTTTCCAATTTTTAGGTACTGGATATTTCTTTTAGCCACGTGACCCGGCGCGGAGTAGTGGTTGAGAAGGTAATCATTTTGAGGGTAGAGTTTAGACACATCTCGTAATCGGCAAGAATTTAAAATTATTTGATATAATAGTCGACGTTTATCTTCACTCCAGGCTTAACAAACCTGACCTCGGTTATACCCTTTGCTGATATACCCATCCATACCATAACGCCTTTCGTAAACTGAACTTTTGGGTACAACTCTAGTTCCGATCGATCTTTCCCTCGGTTTAAGTACTGAACATTGCGTTTACCGTTGCATTCATTGATTTTGAAAAAGGATTCGTGTGATGTGATTAGTTTTCGCCACCTCTCACCGCACAATCTCAAGTAAAGTGGCCAAGAACGTCGGTACCTCATCTTTATTGCATTCCCACTTAAGAGCAGACACTTTGGTTTTTATACAATTTTTTGTTTTATTTTTTATTGATTTGATAGGGAACGACATCAACACTTATATTGAGAACAGTGGCCATCGATTTTAATGGCATTGGGTTCGGGTTTTCACTCATTTTCTTCGGTAATAAAAATTGTCGTTTTGAGTAAACTTTTGCGGCCACTATTTCCTGGTCTGCGATTGAATTTTATTTCATTTCATTTTCATATTTTTAATCCTCGATATCATTACTTTTGACTCAATTTTATTCTTTGCTCTAAAGTATCTTTGGATCACCGTAAATGTCCACTTTTTGTCTAAAAAGCTCTAATTTGCGCCTTAACTACGTGAGTGATTTGTGGACAAATTTTTGGTTAAAACAAAAAACTAAATATACAAAACTTTTAGTTAATAATAACTCTTTGTTTTGATAAATAAAAGATTTTTGTGAATTAATTACAGTCTTTGAAAAATTAAATCAAACTTGTGAATTTTTTTACAATAATAGGTAATTTATCCGAAAACTAAACCTTTTTCACATTAGCTCACGTTTAAACTTATCCACACATACACCAATTCGCGTATACTAATCTGTACGTACACTAATTCACGCGTACACTGATTCATCCGTTTCATAATCGCCTATATATTAATAAACTCATATATTAATCCACCCATAATTTGAGAAATAAATTTAGAATATTTTAAAACCAATTTGAGAATTTTAATGAAAATTATCATAAGTGTAGTGTATTCACTTTGTCCTCCTGTGTATGGGCTTTGCCCTCAAACCTTGTTTTATTATATGATTTTACAAAATATTCGATGCCTTCTGGCGGCTTTATTTTAGGTTTGATTAAAAAGTGACAAGCAAAAAAGTTGTTACCCTTAATGATATATATCCAAAAATCATAAAATTTTTCAGGTCCCAGGTAGTCCAGATTTTCCTATGGGTCTTTCCATTCAAAACCTCGATTTTCAAATTTCTGCCAAATTTTTATATCTTAAGTAAAGTTTTTGAAAATCCTATTAATTATAAATAATGAAAGAATATCTTACTTTTCACACAACTTAAAGTATACCACAGTTTTTAGTATGATCTGTCTTTAACAGATAGTAGTGTTTCGGTAACGACTGTTACACTTTTCAATGTAAAGTGAGAACAGTTACTTTAGCCTTGTTTCCAAATGTATTTCAGTAGATAGAAGACAGAAATATTTTACAAGACAGTTCTTACAATTTACATGAAAAATTTAAATGTTGTATACAGTGTAAATTGTAAGGACTGTAATAGACATTTGGGAACAAGGTTAAATAAACATAAAATTGCCTTGAGTGAACAATATGTTAATATTACCAATAGTAATATTGCTGATCATTCTTTCAAAGCAATCAATAGATTTTGATAAACATTGAATTAATTATATTGAAAGAAATAAAGGAGATTTCTAGAAAGGTATTAAATTGAGAGAAATAAAATACGATCTAGTTTAATGAATGATCAGCAAAATTCCCAATTTTATCAAACAAATAATTTTTATATTACACCGGCAGGATATGGTCACATTATGGGCCATTTTTGTTGGGTGAGCTGTAATTAAAGTTATATTTATTGAACTTTAATAAATAAATAGTTTGAAAATCAAGGAATTATGCAAAATGTGATAATTCATTGCTGATCTCATGTTTCTCTTCTCAAACGACAGACCATAAGTCCGAAATGTAAGTGTTCTCATTTTGCAGTTGCCATTGAAAAGGGTAACATTCGTTTTCAAAACAGTACTGTCAGTAAAATACAGATCATACCAACAGTTATACTTTTAGTTTTGTAAAAAGTAAGATATTCTTACATTTCTTATAAAATTAAAATTTATTAATTATTAGATATCAAACATCTGTTTATTAAGAAAATTATTTTTTGAATAAATTAATACATTTTCATAATCATTTTGAAAATTAAAATTGCAAGCTAAAATGTTATATTTGTTAAATTTTATTTTATTTTGTTCTATTAGTGGTTTTATGGGCTTGGTGAGTATTAATATAATTATTTGAACTAATTAGTTTAAATAAAATCAACCAGTACACAAATTATTAGTTTAATACGCATTTATTTAAAGAAGCTATGTTGTTTGAACAAATTTTAGTCAAATTCTTGCGTATACTATAAGCCGAGATGGCAAAAGGACTCCATTCCAGGGGTTATCAAAGGGTTTTTTGAAAAAACGCTAAAAATAGCATAATAAGTGATTTTTTTTAAATAAATACAATTCAATCATATTTAACGTATTATATCACTTTTAAAGAATAAAATTAAGATATTTTAACAAAAAAATGACTTTAAATTTTGGAAATTTTGTGTGTTGCTTTCCTTTTCATCCCAGGTGGTGTATTTTGCCGATTTTACAGTTCCAAGAAGGTATTTTGTTAAATCCCTATATGCCATTTTTTTTATTAGATATGAACAAGTATGTAAAGCAGTGAAGGTCAAAGGTCTCGATTCCAGGGGGGAATTAGCGTGAAGTAATTCGATAAAATACTAACATCGCAATAAAACTGATTTTCAGTGATTTTTAGTTGTTCACTACATTTACGAAGTGATATGTAGTATATGTATTTGTTTTTCACCCACCCACACACCCGCACACCCCCCCCCCGCTTTTTGCTTGCAACGGACAACAATGCTTCTTTGCAGAGTTTAACTGGTAAATTTATAGTTTTTGGGTATTAACGGAGGTCTTTTGCTAGTAACGGAAGGATATTTCTTTGAATATTAACGGGTAACATATAGCTTTATGCTAGTAATGGAAGGACAGGGAGGCTCTTTGCTAGTAACGGGAGAATATTTCATTGAATATTAACGGGTAACATTTTACCTTATGCTAGTAATGGAAGGACAGGGAGGCTCTTTGCTAGTAATGGAGAAATATTTCATTGAACATTAACGGGTAACATATAGTCTTATGCTAGTAATGAAGGGACAGGGTGGTTTGTGGCTCTCTGGAGACCATTCTTTTTATTAGTAATGGAGTGGACAGGGAGGCTTTTTGCTAGTAACGAGAAAATATTTTTCTGAATATTAACGGATAATATATAGTCTTATGCTAGTAATAGGAGGACAGGGTGGCTTTTGACTTTCTAGAAATCATTCTTTTTATTAGTAATGGAGGTTTATATATAGCTTGAAGTCTTTCTTTTGTTAATACATAGATAATTAATACATTAGATAGTGCCGTAAATGTAGTGATTATATGCTTTGCCCTCAAACCTTGTTTTTCACTACATTTACGAAGTGATATGTAGTATATGTATTTGTTTTTCACCCACACATAAAGGGAAAATATTTCTCTGAATATTAACGGGTAACATATAGCTTTATGCTAGTAATGAATAGACAGGGAGGTTTGTGGCTCTCTGGAGACCATTCTTTTTATTAGTAATGGAGTGGACAGGGAGGCTTTTTGCTAGTAACGAGAAA